>CAWYPN010000320.1:0-25912 GCA_963966035.1 Acleris laterana
TGTTTGACCGATCAATCGATCCAGTGCGACTTTTTTTTCCGTTCGCCATACTAATGTAACACCGTCGGTTAAGAGAGAAATCCCATTGGGCCGATTGACCGTTCAACCGATCGGGAAACACCCGATTTGATGGCGACTGTTCGTAGTATGTACAGTCAGCTGCAGAGATAAGTATACCCTCCTGCATACAAGTTTCCTATGCAGGGGGGTATACTTATCTCTGCAGCTGACACACAGGAGCACAGAGTAAATAATAGTTCGGAGCTTTATAGTCAACATTAGGCAAATACTCATAATAAATATACGTGAAGAAGCATAACTAGTTTTAGTCTTTACAAGCTTAACACGCTAAACGTTAAGCCGCCTGCTTTACTCGCTCAATCTTAATCAATCAAAGAATCAACCGATCAATGAAGTTGAGTTACTTGTTTATAAAATGATATATTTCTGTTTATTCATTATAATTCGCCTTGTTTACATATTTAAACAAAGGCATCTATCCGATCACGGCTGTACGCTTGCGCTCTGTATGTAGCCCACCCGAAGGGCGAGGATAATCCACCCGGAGAGTGGGGATAGTCCCCAGTATACATATGCGGGGCCAACTCCTCGCCGGACCTGGATAACAGGAGTGGGGATGAGAGCGCCTGTGCACTTGTGCAGTAATAACGTTTTAACGAATCCGACTTTCCATGAAATGTATAAATAGGTAGGTATTGTTAGTTAAAGTATAAGTACCTATATAATAGTATAGTAGAATAGTTATGTTGACTTTAAGAAAAAGTGGAGGGGAAGGCGAAGCAAAATTGGCGGAGAATTATTTGAATGTAAGTATAAAGAGCGCGGTTAGCCATAGTCAGCATTCTGAAAATTGGGCGCAAACAAGAACCTCCAGAAGACCAGCAAGAACCTCCCCGCTCTCCCAGATGGCTGCAGTTCACACGTTACCAAACATGCCCTTTCACCGCCTGCATGTCACGGATGCTAGTCCGCACAGGAGGAGGGAGCGAGAGCGCGCTAGTGCACAGCGGACGTGTATCATTTTGTCTCAGCGAAATAAAATCGTAAAGTGCGGAAATATCAAAGTTACTAGTATAAAATGTACAAATAATGTTAAATAGTGTGTTACTTGTGCGAATGTGAAAGTTCATTGTCAAAAAAGTGATCAAAATATCCATGAGAAACTTAACCAAAATACAAAATCGTACGTTAAGAAGTTCAAATTTTTACACAAAAGATCGCAAGTGCTAACTTCGGAGTGTTTCGGAAGTGTTTCGGAAGAGTTCGGAGCCTTATCGGCACAGTCGCTATTGACTCATTCACACAAGGTCAATGCGTTGGGCGTATGTTATGCGTAAATTCACCAAAAAGCCTTGAGTCGTCTTGGCACCGTGGACTAAGCGCCCGTAATGTTATCGCGCGCTACCGATCCGGGTTCAAACCCTACAGCAAAGTTTTTTTTTTTTTTTTTGTTTTTTTTTTGTGTATATTTATTTCTAATAAAATAAAATGGCACCTAAACCGACTTGTGCTCATTGTAAGAAAAAGATTACTGATAAACATTTTTTAACTTGTTCACTGTGTAAACGTTTTTACGACTTGATATGCACTCACTCAGAAAAACTATTTGATTTAATGGACAAAGATCGAAAAGAATCATGGACTTGTATTAAGTGTCGCCAAAACAAAGTTTTACCAAGGAAAGCGAGCACACCAATCGCTACTAACAAAGATTCTGCTATTGCCACAACTACAAAGCAAGTTAAAGACACACAAGAAGTAAAGACCAAGGAAACCCCACTGGCTACTTCGACTCAGCTACGACAACAACCAGAACAGTTTAACTGCTCCGTAGATAACATTACAGTAAGAAAACATAATGTGCCTGTAAAAAATTCATTTGACTCACTTTCTGACGACGAGTTCGATAGTTCTTTACTCAGAAACGACACGTTAAACAGAAGCTGTCCACATTTGACCATCAATTAAAAAGATGAATTAGAAGAGCTTAATAACAAAATTGCACAATTACAAGAAAAACTTAAATTCTCGGACAGCTACAGTACAAAACTTTTATTAGAGAACGATAATCTTAAAAAACAGGTATCAGAATACACTCGTCAAATCGTACAACTAAAGGAAATATGCAAATCTACGTCTAAAATCATGAAACCTGTAAAGAGTACGGCCAAAAGAAATCATCAACAGACGCAGACGAGCGGAAACGAGGGAAAGGTCGATCGGACTTTGGAAAACTCTACTGAAAACTTTAAAGTGCCAAGAAGCGATTTACCAGCTTTCACACCCAACACTACACACAAGGAAGAAAAGACGTCAACCCACAATAGCTCATCGAATAAAATATATATCCTCGGAGGGAACCAAAGCAGTGGACTTGCGACCGCACTACTGAAATCAAGACAAGGGACGTCATACGGAAAGTACGGAGTAACATCTACCATCAAGCCCCACGCGCGTTGTGAAGACATACTACAGTCGTCTGAAACAGTAGACACTACTTGTAATGATGTAATTGTCATAGATATTGGCGAAAGTGATTGTAGCCCAATAAAAGTAATGGCGGAGCTTAGCGGATTTTTAAAAATGCGCCCTAAGGCCTTTGTTATTGTGACTAGCGTAAAAAATAATTTACATCTAAATGAAGATAAACTTAATAATACCTTAAAGTTATTATGTAATAATTTTGATAATTGTACATTTTTAGATTTGTCGGACTTGGAATATAATGATAGCAAATTTACATACAGACTATGTTCAAAAATTAATTTTCTTGTCGATTCTCGGTATTATGACAATGAATATTTAAGTTACAACCAATTTAAACCAAAAATTAATACTAAACAGAATCGTGTGAGTAAACCACATAAACCAGCTGATTTAGAGTACAACCGTAGAGGAACTATACCTTACTATTTAAAAAAATATTCACATAAGACATGCTCTAATACCAAAAAATTAACTCAAAAGTCTATCACTGAATATTTCCTCAAGAAATGTAATGGAATAATTAGCACAAAAGACGGAACACGACAAACAAATAATTTACGTCAAAAATCTATTACTGAATGCTTCCTCAGAGCAAGTAGTAGTATAAGTAAGGGAACGCAAATAACAAGTAAGACATTTTTTCGTCTCAAAGAGTAGTTTTTTGACCATATTTCATCAAAACATAGCAGGTTTTATTAGTAAAAGAGAATTATTAGAGTTGACATTGGACGAACTAACGGAGAACAGTAAGCGTTTGGACGTGCTATGCTTTACCGAAACTTTCATAAAAACGGGTAACGAAGGGAATTTACGTGTGGCCGGTTACCGGCTAGCAGCCTCATACTCTAGGTCGCACCAAAAGAGAGGTGGCGTTTGCATATTTTGTACTAATCACATTCAAACGCGAGTGTTATCGTTTATGAATGAATTCTCAGAGGACTACGTGTTTGAATGCTGCGGCATAGAGATACCGTCTATAAAATGCATAGTGATTTGTATTTATAGAACACCAACAGCGTGTTCACGTTCTTTTCTTCAAAAACTTGAACAGCTCTTGTGCAAACTAAGGAAGAAATTAAAATATAAAACAGTTATCGCCGGGGACTTCAACATAGATTTAATTAAGACCACAGAGAATTCAAATGAGCTTGCAAGAATTGCCACCAATAGTAATTTTAAATTACATATACACTCTCCCACACGTAAAGAATCATGTCTAGACCAAATACTATCAAACGTTTCAGAAGCTAGAAGTGAGATTCTTGGTCTAGGCTTATCTGATCATGAAACTGCACAAAGTTTAACTTTTGCGGTCAATAATATGGAAAAGCCGCTTACATGTCTGTATCGCTATAAAAGAGACCATCGACTCAAGAGAACATCGCAAAATTCCATGTGTGCCTTGGTAGTCTATCATGGTCTGATGTATATAGCGAAAATGACGCATCTGTAGCATTCAAGTACTTTTATGACACATTCATACTTTTTTATAAGTTATGCTTTCCTGTTATTCAATTAAAAATTAAAATTAAATCTAAAACTAGTCAGTGGTTTACAAAAGGTATAAAAAAATCCGTCACAACAAAAAGACGTTTGCGTTTTTGCTATTACAAAATAACAAATAGACATGTCAACTATTTTCATACCAAAATCAAATATAATAGATTCTCTAAGATTCTTAAACGGTGTATACATCAAGCTCAGAGACTTTCAAATGCTGACTACCTAACACGATCGAAAAATATATGTAAAGCCACTTGGGACGTAATTAAAAATGTAACTAATAAAAACTTAACTGAGGCAAATATTGCAAAATTAGCAATTAATACGAGTAATGATATTGTATTAGATCCCGTTGACATTGCAAATTCTTTTAACAATTTTTATATAAACTTAACAAATTTAAGTACTTCTAAGAAACCTATACCTGATATCTCATTGGTAAATACGAGTAGTGATAAGATAATTTATTCTTAGCCCCGACATATGAAAGAGAAATCTGTAAAATAATTGATAGTCTAAATTTGGGGTGCGCCAAAGTTGAACTAATTTTTCTATGTCGATTATCGGAACTCCGAAAATGTTGTTCCTAAAAATTTACATCCTAATAATCACTTCTCATAACTACTCTGATCCTAAAGTTCTGAATTCCTAATGATCACTGTTCCTAAAATTTTGTTTCCTAAAGTTTCCATTCCTACCGTTTATTTTACTATAAACGTAGTCCATAACACTCAGTTTTCCGAAAATTGATTTTCCTACTCCTAATTCGTACTCCTAATTTTCACTGTTCCTGATAATCGACATTGAAAAATTAGTGTTCATAACGGTGTCCCCTTGTTTTACAGACTGAAAAATTACAGAATTTTGTTTCACAGAAAATGTTTCATATACTATTTGGTCCTTGTATTTTTGCTTCGTATATTTTTTTTTTTTAACTATTTACTTGAAAGAAACAAATTCGACAGAAAATCAATTCAATGAATTTTGTAATTTTATTTTTTCATTACACATACTTATCAAACAATATAATTATTTTTCAACGAATATTGTTTGGTCAGTGCATTTTTTAGAAGGTTGGGTTATAAGATAAATACTATATTATGATATAAATATGAGTGAGCGAGCGAGCGAAGCGAGCGAGCAAGACCTCTCTGGGCAGAACCGACTTGAATAGGTTAGGTTAGAAGGCTATGGCGGGAGCGAAGCGAAGCAAGCTCCCGCCTTAGCCTTCGAGGTTATTTTTTTTATATCCCTTGAATAAGCTATGCGATACCATTTGACTGCAAATTAAAATCGTATGCTTTTTTTCAAACGTTTCATTTCACACACCTTCACAAACTGCACCCTACTCTAAATTTTAGGAACAGTGATCATTAGGAGTAAAATTTTTAGGAAAATCAATTTTCGGAAAACTGAGTGTTATGGACTACGTTAATAGTATAATAAAATGTAGGAACGGAAACTTTAGGAAACAAAATTTTAGGAACAGTGATCATTAGGAGTACAAATCGTTAGGAAAATCAATTTCGGGTGATGAACTTTAGCGAAGCCAATATGGACCCCTAAATTTGACTAACTCCACTGGTTATGACGAAATACAGACCAAAGTGTTACGAGTAAAAGGATGTAAACAATACATTGCTGCAGTTTTAAGCTACGTAGTAAACAGGTCACTAACAAGCGGCGTTTTCCCGGAACCGTTAAAACTCTCCTTAATCAAACCATTGCACAAAAAAGGTTGTAAAGAATGTATCGAAAACTATAGGCCAATTTCTCTTATTCCTTTTATCTCAAAGATATTCGAGAAGATAGTTCATCAACGTATAACATCTTTTCTCAATAAATTTAAATTAATAAAACCGGAACAGTTTGGTTTCCAAAGAGGGAAATCCACGACTTTAGCTGCCTTTAACCTCACAAATAAAATTCTTAGTTACATGAACATGAGTTTGCCAGTAACAGCGGTTTTTTTTGACATGACCCGGGCTTTTGATTTTGTATGTCATGAAATTCTTCTGGCAAAATGTGAGCGTTATGGGTTAAGAGGAGTAGTCAATGAATGGCTCAGGGACTACCTGCAAGCAAGGAACCAGTATGTAGAAGTAACTCAGATTGACTCTGCGAATGTCGTAACTCCCTATAAATCTTCTATTAGGCGAAATAGTGTTGGTGTACCTCAGGGGAGTATTCTGGGCCCCCTGCTATTTCTATTGTACATCAATGACCTACCAAATGTAACAAATTATGACTGTATTCTATTTGCGGATGACCTATCTATCGTTATACCATGTCATGATTCTAGGACTTATAATAATGTTATAAATGAAACAATTAAAAATGTCATAACGTGGTTACATAAGAATAATTTGAACATCAATATAAATAAGACGACATTTGTGCAATTTGTTAATAAAAATGGGATTAAGCGCCCCTTAACGGTAACCTTCGCAAATCAGAATATAATAGAGTCCTGTCAAACCACTTTTCTGGGTATAGATTTGGATGATAAATTCTCTTGGAAAGAGCATATCGATAAACTGTGCAGCAAAGTAAACTCGTTTGCATATGCTTTATGGCGACTTACAAAGATTAGCACCAGAGAGACTGCATTACAGGCTTATCACGGATATGTCTGCTCAAGGTTTAGATATGCTATTCTTCTTTGGGGTAATTCAAGTCATGCAAAAAGGGTATTATTAGCACAAAAACAGTGTGTTAGGGCTATTTGTAATGCAGATATACTGACATCATGTAAGCCATTATTTAGAAACTTGAAACTTTTGACTGTGCCAAGCATGTATTTATATGAAGTATGTTTATTTGTTAAAATTCACCCAGAACTGTTTAAAACAAATAAAGATGTATGTACATTTAATACGAGGTACCCAACTCGTCTTGTCAATCCTGCCAAAAAAACTAAATTGTACGGCAAGAACACTTACTGCATGTCTATCAATATTTATAATCGCTTGCATAATGATATCAAGGAGTTGCCAGTCAGTTTGTTTAAAAAGAAGCTGAAAAATTGGTTATTACAAGTGTTTTTATTCTATTGATGAATATTTTGACTATTTTAAATATTGACTGTGACATGCATGATTTAAGATCCGCTAGTTAGATTAAGTTAATGTATTATATTGACATTATTTTAATAGGGAATCACTAACACGTTTCTTGGCGTGTTTAGGTTTTGTGAAACAACTTTTATTCCTGTCTTTATTTTATTTTTTTGCATGCCATCTATTGGTAAAATGTGTGTGACTATACGCTTTGACTACCATCATCTGTACCACATTTTAAGCAAATAAATACATTTGACTTGACTTGACTTGACTTGACACACCCTCTGACCCTCGATATGATGGTGGTCGTTCAATTTTCATCACGAATTTAGTTGCCTTTTCATGAATACCTATTGCCCGCATAATAACAATTATTATTTTAAGGGTTCTCTGGTCCAGTTATCGATCTGCTTATTAATTTAAACAGCCCTTAGACTGGCAAAAACTGAGCAGTCCAAAGAGAGAAGATATGGGATACCCATTAGAATCATACCAACCAATATTAGATCAATACAAAAGGTATTATTCACGGAATTATTGCCTTTTTTTCGTACTACTTCCTTCACAAGAGCAGAAACTGAAGGAACTACTGCGACCTTCCTTCGCTTTTGTTCCTTTACAAGAGCTGAAGGAGCAACCACGACCGGCGAAAGTCGCAGTACGCCCTTCATATCTTGTGACGGAACTAGTGCGAAAAAAATGATCCTTCGAAGGAACATCCAAAGGAACTACCGCGCATAATCCATAAAAAGTAATCTATTCGTCAGAAAACATTTTTATTCCGCAAAAGTAGTTAAGTTAGGTTCGTTAGGTATCTTTAGATGCCTGAAGGGCAAAACCCCCATATAGGAACCCGCAGGCAGGGCTCCGTCGAATAGCAGTGGTGTGACAACCTGGTGTTACCACGAGTGTGCACCCCGTGAATTAGAGTATGATAACGAGGAATTCATTTGTAATGTTCTTATGCTCCTACTCTGATATATCTACATTTCTCATTGCAGTAAGTAGGAGAATCGTAAATTATTGTCTTCGCCTTCGGGAGAATTTAGTAGGAGCACGACCCCGAAGGGGGAGTGAGTAGGTAAAAATATAATCTTTAGTCAAGTAGAAATCGCCAGATAAACTGAAATACAAGTAATTATAGATCTTCCGGACGGAAAGAATGTGTGTTTATAATTCCGTGATAAAATGTTTGAAACAGGATTAAGTAGACGCAGATAAAGGTGGCGCGCCGGCGGCGCATTCCGCGCCCGCTCCTGCAGACACTTCACCCGTAAGCTCTATTTGCCGCTCCACCGTAGCGTTGAGATAAAGATTTAGCAAGTTACTATGATAGCCTAAGTAGTTCTCGCGATCTCTGGTGAGGGAAAATATGATAATTGTTCCAAAGTCTTACATAGATGTTTTCTATGTAATTATTTAAATAAGTATTTACTTATCTACCTATGTAGGTACATATGTACCTAGATGTAAAGTCGGGGTCGATTGCAATGGGCGCTAATGTAAACAAATCCAAACGGACGATACTGCTCTAATTTCAAATACCTACAAACATGTTAGATCTCTATCTACTATACAGGGTGACCCATAAACCGACGTCTCTCATAACATAAGCTTCGATTTATATAAGTTCAGCAATTGTTATTAGTTTCCAAAATATTGATCGTTTTAATCGGATTTTTTGTAATTTTTCCTTATGTCCGTGATACGAAAAACCCTTAAATTAATGTATTAAATTAATACTTACTATTAATTCACTTTTTTTCAATGATTTCTTGCATGATTAGAATTACTATGAAATAAGAAAGTCTTTAAAATTAGTTACATGCCACTTTTTTTTTCATTACAACTTTTTGAGTAAGTGCACAAAGTTTGTTTTTCCATACTTGGTGAAAAACAAACGCGGGGTTCTCTTAGTATGGACTTAGAAAGTAACTCTTTTAGTAGTAGTTTACTCAAAAAGTTGTGATGAAAAAAATAATTAAAATTCGTTTTATTATGCATGGTCCAATTAGTTATAAAATAGTTTTCGAGTTTGAATCTGTTGGCTAAATGATATAAAGCGCCAAATAAAAAAAAAACCGTGGCACAAATTTGTAAGAAACTTTGTTATAATAAGCAATATTGTAATTTTGTATGGAACGTGTTTTTTTTCCTCACATTCAAAGTAGTAGAGTGTTTAACGCGAGACTGAACAAGCCACGAAACTCGAAACATCTCGTGTCATTATGGCTTGTTTTAGAATCATATCAACCAATAAACAATCCCTTGTTAAACAATCTACTATTTTATTATTGTCTCAATCAAAACATGTACTACGAGTAGGTATAACCAACTTAGTCATAATTTTACTCAGTAATTTTACTATTTACGAAATGGATTTTATCGTAACATTTGAAATGTGTTTAGGTATTCGCGAGATAAATGTCTCGTTAGACCAGTGATCGCCAAACTTTTTTTGTCTCATAGACCACTTAGCACTTGTTTCGGTTTTGGGTGAACCACCTGCTTACCTTATACATATTTACGTTATCAGTTATCACGTAAAAACTAAGCAAAAAAATCTTCGGGATTCTTTGTTCGGATAACGTTGGGGGTCTAGCCGGCTAAAAATGGACACAGGCTACAGTGAAAATTTAGCGTGGAAAAATATTATATACGATGTAAAAAAACTTCACAGAATTTTTTAACATAATTTATGAAGATAATATTTGTTTATTTATATATTTATATTCAAGTATTAGGTTAGTAAGTAGGTAACTACTATCAGTGTATGGATATGGATTATTCCGTTAATGGAAAGCCAAAATTAAAGTCACGACCTAGTTACTTAAATGGGATCCACTATCGTGTTTCCCATTTATTTTTGCCCCTCACATAGACTCCTTGCAGGTCGTCGTCGACCCCTGGGGTTCCATATAGACCACTTTGGGGATCGCTGCGTTAGACGATGGCTACTTAAGACCGTCGAGGAAAAAACTACTCGTAGTAAAATTGGCTAACAAACCGTAGGGCCAATGGCTTAAAGGACTTTTCTCAAACATGCTCGGAAAGAACGGTTTTCCGATTGAAACACAAGGACGGAAAGCGCCTCATTTTACTCCTAAAAGTAAAAAAACCATATGAAAACACTTTCCGTCCATGTCCATATTGTTTAGTAAAAGTGCTCTCTATTGCATACAAAATCGAAAGGAACGTGAAAAAATCCCAACTTGTGGGTGCAATGTGGGCCGGCGGCGGTGCGTTGTGCGTGAAACTATCTTCACTAATACTCGTACTTTTCAAACAAACATTCTCTCAGAATTTGTCATAGGTTTTTAAAAATACTTATAATTATGTATTTGTATCATTTCCTCGCATTATTTGAGAAAAGCATTATATTTTCCTCGTCGGAAACGAGGATTTCCTGACTCGTATTTTAGCAGGCCTCGCTGTTGCTCGGCCTACTAACCACCTCGTCAGGAAATTTCCGCGCCTAGGCAATAATGTACTATAGTATCCAGGCAAGAAACAGTTTTTTTAAACCGTTGTGCCTATGACACACCTAATGGAATAATGTCTAAGAGCCTGTTGTTTGATCAGTAGTTAAACTAATTGTTAAAATTTGAAAAAGGAACTTTCGTCGGTGATACTGCAATACCGCGTAACCAACAAATTAATTATAGAGCAAAATAAACTTTAAGGTCTTACAGAAAAGGTGTATTTTTTTTTTTTTTTTTTTTTTTTATTTTATGGCATAGAGAAGACAAACGAGCACACAGGCCACCTGATGGTAAGTGGAAACTGTGACCCATATGATAGACATTCGCATTCACAAGACTGCAATGCAATCCTAAGACTGCAAACGCGTTGCCAACCCTGAGGACTAAGATGGAATGCCTCTATGCTAGTCATTTCACCGGCTGTCTTATCCCCAAACCGGAACACAACAATGCGAACACTGCTGTTTGGCGGTAGGTTAATGGATAAGATGGTGGTAGCGATCCGGACGGACCCTGCACAAGGTCCTAGGTATATTGCTCATCATTAAAATGTTACACGGTTTTGCAGTTTCACCGACGATTTTATTAATTTAGATACCCTCTATGTCCTAATCTACCTATTAATATTTTTAGAAATTCGTAGAAGTGACTAAACAGATAATTGTAATAGTTTTCGAGATACAAGCAAAAAACTGAAAAATAGACCATTCCCCTCTCTACCACCACCGGGCGTCTCCCACCATCGGGGACTTTTAGTATGTTCATCTAAAAAGACACCTCAAAAAATAAGGGTTCACTCTATTTGGGAAATAATCTGCTCGGAATAGACAGGTACTATTACAAATAATGAATGCAAACGGCTCTGTCGCTGAGTCCTTGCCTGTGTCCGAGTCTTTCATTCAAAGCAGATGGTTCCGACTAGACTGCAACACGCTGTTCGGTCACGTTCGGCAGTGGGGCGCCTTACCGAAAGATATGGACATCAACAAAAATGTCATCAAAATAAACATACATGCACGTAGGTACTCAATAGAGAATGTCAGCCAGTTTGGCCTACCGTCTAAACTATGAAAGTTAGACTACAATTTAAGCTTAAAATAGCATCAAAATAAGAAGCCATTATAAAAATACAATCCGACTTACCGGATAATGTGACTCAAGTATCAAAACCTTTCAACCCACTGAGTTTTAGGATTACCTTTTGTTTATTATTAACAAGTGATGATTCCAGACGCGAATTCATATTTCCTGAACTATACCTGTTACGGTTCTAAATATACAGCTCTTTAACGGCGTAGGTTTAGTCCCTACCTATTGTATCCTATCTAATTTGGTCCCGTTTGCGAGCTTTGGTACGGAACCACGACCAACACAGATATTATATCAACAATTTGGTTGGACCAGCGTGGTGCTGTTGACCTAATGAATGAGAATCACAACCTTGGATCAACCAGGATAAGGCGAGTATGGCAGCCCGCGAGGAACGCGTTCATTGACATTCGCATTGCAAAGCAGCCGCCGATTCGTAAGGGTCATTCACCCTGGCCTGCTGTCGCTCAAATGCACGTAAAAAACATCGCAAAATGACCTTGTTGCTGAAAATCTTAAGGTCTCATTTACTCTTCCTATAGCCTCTCGCGACGGCATTGTCAGGACTGAGAATTTGATAAAAAGTTGTTTCCTACAAAATTTACATTATTGAGAAAAAGTATTTTGATTTCATACGAACCTAACTAAACGTTCTTATCTTAAAGTTAAATGTAAGTTTCATCTCAATCGAAGTACGAGTTCATCTAGGTATTGCACTTTCGACCGAGGGTTAACAAAGTGGTTTTTCACGACTACTGCGAGGAAATAAAAAGTTCTTTGAACTTATCACCAAAAACTATCGCATCGAAAATTCAACACACTTAGGCCCACTTGCGTGGACCAGAGTTAGCGTCTTAACCCGAGGTTAGGCGGCAAACCACGTACAAAAGTAGACGCTTAACTCTGGGTTAAGGGCTAACTCTGGTCCGCGCAAGTCCGCATTAGTGTCTTAACCCAGGGTTAAACTTTTCGTGCAAGTGGCCCTTAGGCCCACTTGCGCGGACCAGAGTTAGCCCTTAACCCAGAGTTAAGCGTCTACTTTTGTACGTGGTTTGCCGCCTAACCTCGGGTTAAGACGCTAACTCTGGTCCACGCAAGTGAGCCTTAGGGCCATTTGCACGCAGAATTTAACCCTGGGTTAAGGCACTAACTCGAGTTAGTAGACGTCAGATTCATACGAAAACTGTCATTTTAACTCGAGTTAGCGTCTTAACCCAGGGTTAAAATTTTCGTGCAAGTGGCCCTTAGGCGGACTTGCGCGGACCAGAGTTAGCCCTTAACCCAGAGTTAAGCATCTACTTTTGTACGTAGTTTGCCGCCTAACCTCGGGTTAAGACGCTAACTCTGGTCCACGCAAGTGGGCGTTAGTGTCTTAACCCAGGGTTAAACTTTTCGTGCAAGTGGCCCTTAAATTTTTACGCTCTCCCGCCAATTTTGACTGTTTTTTTAACGATACCGTTCTTAGTGGCCAGTCATTCTTTGCATATCCGTGAAGGGATGAATATTATTAAAAAATAAAACGACTTCTCACTGGCAATTTAATTTCATATATGCAGCACAAGTCGTGTTCTGATTGGTCGAACCAGTGATCAGCGGACCGATGGGATTGGTCGACTTGCTCAATGGAACAGACCAACAATGTTATTGTTGTTCACTTTAAATTCATAGAAGGCCTGCTCATTCAAAGTACAACTATTGATTGTTTTGGGGACCAAGGACAGACCATCTTTCGCCACATTTCTGAGCAGCGGCGTGTTTTGTTTACCCACCCTTACACGTCTCGTTGGGAAGTGTTTTTTTTACCCACCCTTACACGTCTCGTTGGGAAGTGTTTTTTTTACCCACCCTTACACGTCTCGTTGGGAAGTGTTTTTTACCCACCCTTACACGTCTCGTTGGGAAGTGTTTTTTACCCACCCTTACACGTCTCGTTGGGAAGTGTTTTTACCCACCCTTACACGTCTCGTTGGGAAGTGTTTTTTACCCACCCTTACACGTCTCGTTGGGAAGTGTTTTTTACCCACCCTTACACGTCTCGTTGGGAAGTGTTTTTACCCACCCTTACACGTCTCGTTGGGAAGTGTTTTTTACCCACCCTTACACGTCTCGTTGGGAAGTGTTTTTTACCCACCCTTACACGTCTCGTTGGGAAGTGTTTTTACCCACCCTTACACGTCTCGTTGGGAAGTGTTTTTTACCCACCCTTACACGTCTCGTTGGGAAGTGTTTTTACCCACCCTTACACGTCTCGTTGGGAAGTGTTTTTACCCACCCTTACACGTCTCGTTGGGAAGTGTTTTTTACCCACCCTTACACGTCTCGTTGGGAAGTGTTTTTACCCACCCTTACACGTCTCGTTGGGAAGCGTTTTTACCCACCCTTACACGTCTCGTTGGGAAGTGTTTTTTACCCACCCTTACACGTCTCGTTGGGAAGTGTTTTTACCCACCCTTACACGTCTCGTTGGGAAGTGTTTTTACCCACCCTTACACGTCTCGTTGGGAAGTGTTTTTTTTCTCGCCGACCCCATAGTGTGGGATGTCGTTGGATAGGTCTTTCAAAAATATTGCTGGTTTTTGAAAACAATTTCTCGATTAATGGATCCGTTTATGAAATATTAAGTTTTATTTTTGTAAGAGTCAAGTGTCCCCCCCGCTACAGCTAAAACTACAAATACTAAAAATCTTGAAAAACATCTTTGATTTAAAAGAAAAATCACGACTAAGTTGACATAACTAGTTCCTGAGATAAAGGCGACTAAAGTGTTTATACCTACTAAAAATTGTCTAAGACAGCACCAAATAACTTTAAATAGGCTAAGTAAAGTTTTTGGAAGATATGTATATTATATTTATTTTTGATAGTCGTCATCCTAAAGATCAAGAAATTGCGGCTCTTTTATTTTTATTTCCTCTAATATTTTAGAAATATTTTTTTTAGTTATGAAGTTGACATTTGTACACTTTAATGACTGACTAGCTTGTTGCCTTCGTACTTAAAGAAAAAGAAAAAAAAACACTTCTATATCTGTCATTGTCAAATCAAATCAAAGTAAACAAACGATTCAATACAACGGCTCTTTTCTGTTTGCTTGTGTTTCATGTGATCAGTGTTTTTAGAAATATTTTTAACGATCTCAGAACGAACTCCGGACTTTCGTTTTGCTGCTTTGCTCTAAGACCTTTGCACGATATTTGGTCTACGATTTATTTTCGACCCCTTTGGCACTTCTTCTTGGACACCGATTTCTTCCTATCTCGACGACTCTTACCCTGCTTTTTGATAGCCACGAGAGCACTTTTGAATTGTACAATCCACGCAATGAATTCAGGCAATCCCACACGGACTGTGGAAATGGAGTATTACAAAGATTTACTTGAATTTACATCTTCTTTTTTTTGCCCCGCGGCGACTTCAACAGCTACTACCGCCGGGCTATGGCGTTTCCACGAATTAGTGATTTCGCCAGTGTCAAGTGTATATAAATATAAATCAATATAGCAATAAAATACAATCCAATCTTCTCTGGGAAGATTGGGGGCAACGTTGTTCGGTAGTTTGTAGGACAGAGGTCAAGATAGTTTTAACTTATGTACCACTTCGAGTCCACTTGTAAGGAGAAGAAAGATGCCAGATACGCGAAATAAGTCCAAGTTTTCAATCACTGGCAACACAATGGCATAAAAAGTACAAATCACTATCAGAAAAGAACTTTGAACACCTAAATACACAAAAAAATAAAACTAAAACAAATTACACATCCGCCATCTTTTAACGTTGCAAATGGCCTCTCTTTGAATTTACTTATTTGAATTGAACTGTTTGTTTACTTTGATTTGATTTGACGTTGACAGATATAGAAGTGACAGTTTTTTTTTTCTATTTCATTAAATACGAAGGCAACAAGCTTGTCGGTCATTAAAGTTTACAAATGTCAACTTCTTAACTAAAAAAAAAGATTTCTAAAATTTTAGAGGAAATAAAAGTAAAAGAGCCGCAGTTCCATGATCTTCAGGATGACGACTATCGAAAATAAATATAATATACATATCTTCCAAAAACTTTACTTAGCCTATTCCCTTTTCTTCTTCAGTCAAAAATTTTGATATCATAGTGGATCAGATCCTTTCTTAGACGGCTCAATTTGACCACGTGTCTCATTTTCGTGCACAGCTTGAGTGGTTACCGATTCGTTTTCGAAGGAATATTCACGTCCTGTCGTTGCTTTTTAACATCCTTTTCTATCCTCATTCCCCACCTTACCTTACTGAGCGTTTTACCTTTCTGGCTACGGGATCTCAAAATCGCTTGCGTTCAAGTGACAATCTTTCCCTTGCTTTGCCATCAAATAAATCCAAGGCTTATTCTAAATCCTTTTCGGTTCACGCTGTGCGGTTATGGAATCTATTGCCTCCTGAAATTAGGCAGTCTTGTCAGGTCTCAGTCTGTAGATCCTTTTAAATCTCGACTAAAGAAGTTCTGGCTTGACACAACAAGCCAGAACTTACACAACAAGATTATGTTTATGTATTTTATCTACTTATTGATATTTATAGAAATTACTTTTAGTGTTGTACTTATTTGGCTATTGGTTGTAAATTAATTATTTCTCAATCGCTCAAGGGTTAACTGGAAGAGATCCCTTAAAGGGATAAGTTCGCCTTAGTACATCCATGTTATATTTTTGTCTATTTTATAATTGTTATCACTTGTTTGTACACTGTAACTAAGTAAGTACCTAATGTTTCCATTTTGTGACTAAATAATCCGGACTTTTATCAAAATGTCAGGCTTTTTGTTAACTAAATTGTAACTCTGCCTGTGGGCAATGGAGAGAGCCAGTCTTCTGTTAGTAAATATCGCGAATGTTTTTGTTCACGAACTACCTACCACATTTCAATAATCAATGCATTGAATAATTAAGTATTTACGCGCGCACTTTGTTCACGTAATTATTAATTTGTTCTTACGAAATAGTATTTGTCTATTCGAAAAAGCTATATATCTCACTCGACAGTTCAGCTCGCAAGGTATGTAATGCCGTGTTTCCGATAAGATAAGACGGCCATTTTGCATGCTTCATTCATAATCAGACGAGGTTACGTCCGTATTTTTTTAGGTCCGTGGCCTAATATGGCTGCCTTTATCGCGTGACCATATGTGGATAAAGCATCCGACACTCTCGTAACATATACGTTTATACTCGTACGTGTCAGAAGTGACGGACGTTTAATCCACATTTTGTCACGCGACAAACGCAGCCATATTAGGCCCCCAGGGTGGTGTAATAAGAGAAAGGAAGTGAGGGTCCCTAATTATCGACGACGACCGGGCTCGGGCAGTTTAAGTGTAGGTAATAACCTAATAACTAATAAGTTAATAACATTTAGGGCAGTTACAGTTGAACAGAGAGCTGATTCGACACGCGCGGCTAGCGTGGCGGAGAGCGGTTGGCTAGTGCCAACTGCCAACGTTGCAACTCGGGCGGCCGCCGCCATCACCATGACGACCATAATAAAAAGAAGTTTTGCTTATTTATTGTTATCCCTGATAGACATGTTTATAGCGTTTGTGCTCTACCCAGGTCTTTCTCCTTATTTTCTTCTTTAACATGAATGGGTGCGACTGCTAAAGCCCCAGCGATACTAAAAATATTTTTCACTTCTCATACTCTTAAAATGTTACCTTATTCTCTGAACATTTTTTTATTTACCTTGGCAACCCCTTAACAATTAAAAAAAAAAAATGTGAATTGAGGATTATCGCCATTTTCAATGATTTTGTAGACAACTTTTAGGGCGTTGCAGTAACCTCAATTATTAATAATTTCGTGAAACACGATTAATGATTACGAATGTGAATCCAGCATCATCCAATTAGTTTTAAAATAGTTTTCAAGTAAGTAGTTTCTGTTGGCTAAATATACAAGGATTTAAAACATCACTTTACAAAACAATACCGCGGAACATATTGGTAACAAACTTTGGTATTATTCATATTGTAATTTTGTTTTTTCGTCGTGTTCAAAGTATGCGTAGAGTGTTTAACGCGAGACTAAACTACCATAATGATTATCTAATGACACTCGAACTATAGCCACCTCAACATCTCGTCTCGTGTCAATATGGCTTGTTTTAGTCCCTTGTTGAAAACAATCACAATCTATACTCAATGACTGAAAATGGCGATAATATACTCAGTTCCCATTCCCAAATAAATGGACTGAACATATTTTTTTTGTAGCGAATTAATAGTAAAACTGTTATTTTATTATCCGCTTTAGACATTTTCGACGATCAGTAACAATAACTAGCCGTGTATCCTCTTCAAATATGATTTAAGACATTTAAAAACGGCGGTATTGTCGTGAATACTGTTATGCTACTTTCTTTTTTATTTTCTCGTTTAGATGGAGCAAAGATAATACCATACATACAGCTAGCATTAAGGAAGACCATGAGCTAACGACTACGACGAATATTGATTTCAAACCTTACAAGTACTATTCTACAAGCGAATAAGTTTACAAGTCCTATGTTTTTTTTTTATAAACGTAATTTACACGAACTTGTCAAAACTTTTTTGTAAAGTGTAACTTGTGAACGTGTAGACTTGTGAATTTTAAAGAACAGGGCACAGGATTCCATTAGTCGGCTTTGTATCAAGCAAGTAGGTACGTTGTGGTTGGTTTACTTATTATGCGGTTAAGTTTAATATCTTTATATCCTTATGAAACAAAAGCTTCGTCTTTAACAGACATAAATTGTACTTAATTTTAAACTTCAATTTATTCGTTAACTATACGAGTAAGTGTAACGAAAAATAAAATTGCTTAAGAGCTTTTTGATTGATTGTCAAAATTGAAAATTTATGTTTGTAAGCAATCGACCGACACCGACTTGCGCGCTTGCAAAGAAGAGTCACTAGAGTCACTACATTAGTAAATTTATAAAAAAAGATGCTGCTACCGAATAGGTAGTTAATTAAATTTGGCACTAGACAGATAGTTTGTGTTTCTAGTCGCACCAGGATTGGGTTGAGTAGGTAGGCGCTCTTGGGAGACCTCCAGACACCCTCCAGCCCTCGGCTCTTAGTCTCGACGGAGCCTCGACAGCACCCCGCCCCGCGCCCCCCCGCGCCGAGTGCGCTACACACTCGTACCTAGACACCGACACACAGCAGGTGGCGGCCTGGCGGCGTCCACTGGGAGTCACTCGTGAAAACCGTTCGGACTAAACCACAATATAACAATATCTTCCCTATTCATTTTTAAACCCAGTTAGGTTACTTTTCCTTTGATATACATACTTACACAATTTAGGGCGGATTCGATCAAACAAGAATAAAGTGTTATACCCACCTAGACTAAACGCCGAATTTGTGTAGACTAATTTCGGAGTAAGTAAGTCTTATTCCAGTTGGGTTAAATCGATGGTTAATGACTAAACCTTTTTTATATTCCCTTTTAAGATATTTAAACATGCGTAGGTAATCGTAAATAAAACATGGCCCGCAAAACTAAGCAACACACTTTGAAAAAAACGAGATAACAATGAAAAATAAATACTGCTTGATATGAGCCAGATATGGCTCACGCTCATATGTGTCGACGCCGCGCCCGCGTGGTGGAAGCTGTCGACAGCCTCGCCATCTGTTGCGATGGTGAGCCCGGGGTCCTAACCTAATAACAACTACAAAGCTAATGACGCAATAGGTACACGACTCCTTGTTCTCAATTCCATTAATATAATATAATATGGCAGCACCTCTGTGGCGAGAGTGACGTGAGACGAGTGCCCACGCGAGGCGGGGCCGGGGCAGGGGCCGCGGTGGCTCCGGGGCCGGGGTTGGAGTGGCCTGCATTGTCGGGATGATAGCTACGGCGCGGCCGGTCCTCGCCCCCGCCTATCCACTGAGGTTGTTCGCACACCTCACACATCTAACGCATTTGATTGAAAGTGAAAAAAAAACCCACTGCATGCTGCACAATCATCAACTATTTCATTTACAAACACCTATTGAAGCTACTTCCACCCTGGTTCTCGCAAGTTATCATTTATCAAGTAGTTAAAATAGTTAAGCTTTCCTGTTAGGGGTAGTGTCGATGAAATATAATTCTATCTCTAGCAATAGTTTGGTGTTTTCTCAGGAAGCACCTAGCTGGTTTGTTTTGACCTAAGTACCTACTTGAGGTAATTATAAACCTAAGAGCCAAATTGCATCCTTTTACGTTCATCGTATTTTTTCAAAAAGCTATTAAATACCTATCTGAACATAATAAAGGATATTCGTACGATGCTTTACAAACATACCTATCACTAACGTCACATCGCTCCCGATGCAATCAAGTAGATCCTAGAATGGAGCGTGGGCCTAGGCGACTAAACTGACCGTAACAGGCAGCGAACCCCGGGCCGCCACCTAAGCTCACTTCATAATTAACAATGTTAAATAGATAGGTATTGTTAAAGTCATAAATACTTACTTTGTACCATACGTCATAAAAAGAAATATATGTATACATGTAGGTATATATTTGACGCGATGGCCGTATCGATATTGGTGCTTTTGTCTGTACCTAAAATAATATCTTTTGATACCTACCTATTGTACACTCCAGCGACGCTCGCTCAGGCCCGCCTAAGTAGGTAGTTCCTCAAAATTTAAACAGTGTACCTAATTATACAGTATTAACAGTAAGAGTATATATTAAAAACACAGAAACAAACAACATTCTGCGCGGATATTAAATTACAAGCGCATCACTCGCTCGCGAAGCACGACACATTAAATAAAATTAAAACAAAACAAGTACAATCGCGCCAAATTGAACTCGCACAAGCTCAAGCGTGCCTGCGTCTTGAAGCAGACATCAAACATTATGAGAGCGAGGAGGGCAGGCCTCCCCGGCGAGCCAAGTGCGGCTTGCGCCCCCGCCCCGGTCGTGTTCTAGATAACTCCTACCGGTTTCTATTTCTACCCGTAGCCCGTAGTCGCGTACTCGTATTACGTACGTACCTAATATCTAGCGCGCCGCTGTAAGGACGTCCTACGCGAGACATGTCGTCGGATATATCAATATATCTATATTTTTCTTTTTACCTTTCTAACATCTAATCCGATTGGTTATTTAAAAATAGTGAAATGTTAATGATTTTTTTTTTCTTTTCTAAACAGGCACCTAGGTACGTAGGTACTATCAGCCCGATGGAACCCTAACCCACCATAGAACTGTCACAGTGACTTTAAGATTTAAGTCAAAAGAAGTGTCAAACCAATTGTTTGATACCTTTTTGATGTCACTGTTTTGTCTGCGACTTGGTCACATTTGTTCGCCCTCTTTTCTGGCGAAGATCCGTATTCTTTGTGCGAGTGTGGTCTCGAGGAGGGAACCCCAGATCATATTTTTTTCATTTGTCCCAATATTCCAGTTTCTCTATATAACTTTCTTCCTGATTCCAGGGAGCGTACTTTTGGTGCCGATGACAGGCCGATGACGCAATTTCAGATATAGGATGCTTGAAATTTACGTTATGTATAAATATCGTTGTTCACCAACTAATTTAACTGACTGTTTTCTTAGCTGACCCTTACCATTCGGCATTTTGTCATCCGTCAAAGCTCTAATCGTCCGTTTAACGTTTGGTGAAGCACTAAGTCAAATAATGATTTAAATTAACGTGATAGCTAATGTAAACGTTTAAATAACTTACAACACGATACACAAAACATATTTAATAGTGTAAAATGCACACAGTTTAATCTACCCATAAAAGGTCAATGATAAAACAAAACATGCAATTCCGACGCATTTCGAAGCACACCATTGCAGCACGTTTAAAATTCAGACAGAACTCTGTATCTTCACTGTCATTTGAGATATAAGATTCATATAAATATCTTTGCTGGCCTTTCTTTATTAAGTCGTACATCTGGATAACGGTTCCTATTTCCCGCTTAAATAAATAAAATAACACAGATCAGGTAATTCTATATTCATTATACACGTTTTGTTATTGTTTTTTTTTATTTTTAATAAAGGTTTTTTTCTTATGTGCCAGTTAGGTACAACTTAAATAATGAAAAAAGGTTAATTATATGTAAAACGATATATTTTTGAAGACTAATTTTTGCTTACCATTTGTAATTATATGTGTACAGTTCTATACAGCTAGTAATTTACGGATATGATATTTTATACAGTTTATATACAGTTAGTTATTACGGACATTATTAAACTTCCATTCATAATTAATAATTAGAATCTGTTCTATATTTCTCGGAGTCAAATTACACCGCGTGCTGGAAAAAATCCATTTTAAAATTGAAAATGACCTTTCAACTTCAACCGATGTAATTGGAGCATACTTTAAAAAAGGCCAAAGATCCATTTTTTCTGTGGTTTCATTCAGACAGATTTCCTTGTTATCATTTAAGGCGGCAATTTTTTCCATAGTTCGTAGTCCCTTGTTTTTCATTAATACTAATATATGTTTTCTATATATGTCTTTTCCTTTTTCATGTAAACAAATCTTGGACAGCTTTGCTGTTACAGTTTTAATCACATCCAATGACTCTGTCAGCAAAAGGTTAGAGTTCTGCATATGTTGAGTGGATTCAACCAAAACGGTGCAATTTTCCGTTATGAAAAATATATTCTGTCTTAGATTTGGTTTCTTAATTGCTAATTTTGCACGCCTTACTTTAACCGCTGTTCTTTCGTTTAGAGCATTAATAACATTAGTGATCTCCTCCAAATATTTTCTGTAGTACATGCAGGCCTCAATCCACGTATTCCATCTTGTTATAATCGGTCGTGGTGGTTTTGGCATGTCAGGGTAAAGCTGTTTTAATACTCTCACTCTTGAGGGGGATTTTAAAAATACCGATTTTATACTTGATATTAATGCATTCACATCGTCGAATAAGCCTCGCACTGTCTCCGCGACACGGTTGAGACCATGGGCTACACAAGTTACGTGTGTCATGTTCGGGAAAAGGCTGTTTAGTGTCCGGCCTGCCTTTATCATATAAGCAGCTCCATCAGTAAGCAATAACGCCACTCTTTCGTGATAATTGTCATTTTGAAAGAGATTTTTTAATGAGTTAACTATCAAATCCTTAATAGTTTCATTATTCGTTCTTTCAAGAACTTGACAAGCGATTATATGAGGTCTGCTTGAATTGGTCCCCTTAAGTGCTCCAACGATAACATTAGCAACATTTCGTTGTGTTTGGTCTTTTGTTTCATCTACACTTACGTAAATATAGGAATTACCAATATCTTGCCGTATGGAAGTGAAAGTTTCGTCATACTTTTTTGGTAAATACCGTAATCTTAGGTTTGATTCTGACGGTATATTCACCGTATTTGCATAATTCCCACCAATGCATTTTTTAAGGAAATCGACAAAGTTCTTATTTTCTAGTTGTTTCCAAGGAATATTTGAAGCTATCATAAAATTAGTTAAATCCATGTTAAAAACATATTGTGTTTTTTTCTCTCCTTCTCGTTCTAAGTGGCTCTTTGTTTTCAAATGCTTTTCAATGTTACTTACTTTTGATGTTAAATTTTTCTCACAGCAGGAGCAATAAACTTGTTTACTATTTACTACCAGACAAGGAAACTCCTGACAATATGCATTTACAGATTCCATTGCGATTTAGGTAATTCAATAGCAATGCAATAATGATTGTTACGAATTAATTAATTAATTATTGGCTCTAACCATCTTCTTCTAATAAAAATGTCATGTGTCACTTAATTATGTTTTTAATATATGTCCTAAGTGTCAATATCAGTAAACCGAAGAGGTTGATAAGTAGGTAGTCAATACTCATTCAATACTAATATAAAATCATGCTATATGTAGTTTGACGTCACCGGCCCGTCATCGGCACCAAAAGTACGCTCCCTGCAGTGATTACATCTCTCGCCCAGCTAGCCTTTGTTACGTCCTCACTTTTGTAAAAACTTCATTTGTGAGTATATATTTTAGCTAAGTATAGGTAATTGATTTTAATATTAAGTTGTAAATTTTGATTTTAGTTTTAGTATTTGTAGTTGCAGTTAATATATATAATTTATTTTATTTTAAGATTCCTCAACTGATGAATCAGCATCTGTTTCCGGAAAAACATTTTCACCGATCACGTGTAACTTGCAACCTTGACACTGGCAGAATTGTCCCACTGGACAGTAGCCATTCAACAAAGAATTGAACTTGAACTTGATATTGATGACACTGTTACACCGTTCTATGGTGGGTAAGATTCCACTGGGCTGAGAGCACGATGTCAATAATCATAATAAAGTGGCATGGTGACAATAAGCCAGGAAATAGTAAAATAATATGTTTCTCCGTATTAAATGATAGATCACATTGCTTTAAATTTGGTAAAAGATATACTCGTACTACGGCAAAGTTTACGGACTCGCTCGGTCAGCAAGTGTGTGAAGTCATCGAGATTGAACGGCCGATCAGAGCGCCGTGTTGGTCGGTAGGTGGACCAATGAATATATCTTGTAGGCGCTTGGTGTACTGATACTGATTGAGGACGGGGGCTGTATTCTTCTGGAGCTAAACCAAGGCTACACCTAATTGTTTTCGACATGTTGCCGTACTGTCAACGAGCGGAGACGGCGCGTTCCCAAGTTCCCATACTAAAATCGCCTCCGCAACGTTTTTCGAAGGTCTTTTAGTATGGGAACACGCCGAACCGCGAAGCCTTCAACTTCAACCAAGTTAAAAACGATACGATAACAATACACGTAGAGACAAAATAGAATACGACCCCTGACTGTGTATTCCTACATAAATTGAGGCAGGAAACAGTATTTTTTAAGCCATCTGCAATGGCCAAATGCAAATGCTAGACTTGTTACTGAAAATATTTACTATATAATAAGTATTTGAGGGATTCCCTCAACTCTTCACGGATCGCCTTATCATCAGCTACCAATTTGGTGACAATGGGATCACCTCGGAAGTATGTACCCTTACCCTATCAAAAAAGAACAGTCCACATTTGATGGAACCAGAACTTCCTCCTTTTCTGAGGTTAATAAAACACAATTTAATATATGTGCGTATTTAAGCTTTTTTAACTGGCATGCCCAACTAGAATGGTCTCCACCCACAATGAAAATTGTTGTGTCTTGTGTCCAGCCAATTCCGCGTGCGTGGTCCAATCCGCATGACAGGAAAAAGGACACAGTGCACACCGTTGCGCGAGTCGTGTAACGTGCGCTGCGGGCGCGATGGCCGAAGCTTTCTACCGGCCACAGTCCTGTACCCCGTGGACATTCAAATTACGAAAACGTTACCGTTTGTCTTTGTGAAAATTTTATAGATTTCTACATTTTATATACTAAAAGCAAAGTCTTAAAGATCTTATCCCGCCGTAACCATAATAGTTATAATTCTAAAATCTCCATGTACTTATGTTAGTTATTTGTTTATGTTAGTTAAGAGCGACAACGAACGCGATGAAACAATATTAGGAGATTAACAAACGTTTACCAACATACAATTACTACTTTTAGTCTTATTAAATACGTTTTCACACATTCGGAACAATTTAATGCAAAAAAATCTACTAGGTATGCCAACTTAAAAAAATATATAGCTCAAAAAGGTAGGTAAATTATTATCAAAATGGTCGGACTACAATCTCGTTTTCAATTTGTGTTTGATTACTTTCCATAGTCTTAATATTACGTATGGTAATTGAACAAAGCTGTACAACATGATAATAGTGAAACATGCGGTTACCTAGAAATGTAAATAACTAACATAAATACATGGAGACTTTAGACTTATAACTTATAACTAAATATAATGGTTACGGCGGGTTACGATCTTTAAGAATTCGCTTTTCGACAAACAGCAACCTTTTTCGTAATTTGAATGTTCACGGGCTACAGGACAGCTGTGCGGGGTAGCCGAGAGCGGCGCGTCAGGAATAAAACCGCCAACGTTAGCTGCGTCGTGCCGCGTGCGAGGCATACAAAAGTTACTCGGGCACCACTCAGTTTAATGGAGAGCCAGCCAGGGCTTGAAATAAATTGGTGAGCTGTATCGAGTTGTGACGCGCCATATATGCATGGTAGGAGGCGCGTCGCAGCTCGACAGCTCGGCAGCTCGGTACGCGGCGGACGCACCTTGCAGCGAGCGGCGCGTGGCCAGCAGCAGCTCGACGACTGGCCGCACGGCGGCGGCGGCGCGGCGCTCGGCCGCGCGCAGCAGCACGCCGCGCAGCTTCGCC
>CAWYPN010000321.1:0-21688 GCA_963966035.1 Acleris laterana
AATGCGAGGG
Source organism: Acleris laterana (assembly GCA_963966035.1). Classification (NCBI taxonomy): domain Eukaryota; kingdom Metazoa; phylum Arthropoda; class Insecta; order Lepidoptera; family Tortricidae; genus Acleris; species Acleris laterana. The sequence goes on from CAWYPN010000321.1 coordinate 11, forward strand.
TAGCACTTGCAACTAAACACTGGTTCTGTTCGCCCTCAATCAGTTCAACCGCAGTGGAACTGTGCCCGCGCGTACGCAGTGGCAGCAGGTGGCTCGTGTCGCCAGGCAGGAGGCCCCATCGCCGCGACCCACCGTGGGACACTTAATTCGTTGTTTAGCGACCGGCAGACGAGACTTCCTGCGTAGGGTTACGTGTTGTGCAAACGATGCAGCCACGCCACTCGCACCAACACCGTGCTCTAGCCGGACAGATGGCCGCGCCCGCGCGCGAGCTACGGCTGAGCGGCGCCCGGCGGGGTCTCAGCAGTTGCCACGGACAGTAATTGCCCCAGTAATTGTGAATACGGCCACGGATGATTTCCGTAATAAGAATAGATAGTTACAAAGTTCTCTTACACTACAGGTTACAAAATTGTATACCTACTTAAACAGATGTGGTACCTTGTTCAGGGTTGGTCCGAATCTACATTGTATGCTTTAAAACCTACCGCCTAGCAGCAGTGTTCGCATTGTTGTGTCCTTGTGTGGTGATAAGACAATCGGTGAAATTACTGGCAACTGCGCACCTAACCCGGAAAACTAAGAAGCCTGAAGAATGCCACTATCTATACCAGTCATTTAATAGCTTGTCTTATTCCTACACCGAAACACAGCAATGCGAACACTGCCGCTTGGTGGTGGTAGCGATCTGGGCGGACCTTGCACACGATAACCTCCAATAAAGTTACTTAAATTACCACCAATTATTAAATAATATTATAGAAAAGATGCAATCAGTACTTTCTTTCATCGGATATAAATCTTTAGCAACGTTGTGCCCGTTGCGTCATTTCGTTCTTAAAATAACTTTAAAGATCAGACAAAATGTCAAAAAGAAAAATAACTTGATAATAATTGATAGAAAAATAAGTGGGCATAAGGTTCTGGTTCATCGTCCTACAAAATGTGACGCCCTGGTACAAAAATAGAATGAACGTTCGAGAAACTCTTAAGCCAGTCTCTGACTACTTGAGATTCTTGAGATCGAGATAATCAGAGAGAGTGACAGAGGTCTGAGGTATTGATCAAGCTGGTATATACGAACACTTAATCCCGAGATGCGATGTCAGAATAGTTTGAACTGCTTCTAGGGTTTACTCTCGAGTTGGTCTCGTGAGGCCTTAATTGCTACGTTGCTCCACAAACCCCGATCAAAGCAAATTTCATTAACCGCTTCAATTACAATTGATGGCCGGCCTTTTTATTGTAGGAGCGCCCGCGCGGGTGGCCGCCTGCGCGCGCCGGTTTGGTCGCAGACGTCGCAGTAAATGCGCCGCATCCCCTCCGACAACACGAGCACAATGATAAATGATCTATACTCGTATACCGACTCCTAACCCCACTGCAAGAAATACGTAACTGCAAAATCGTTTGTATGTAAAAAGTGGGTGGCCGTCTGGTCGCATAACAACTATTGTCATAATTTCGATTGTCATAACAAGTTACGCATAAAGTTGAGGCTCATTTTTCTTTTTTGGCATAAATTGTACTATGGCATAATTTGTTCCCTGTCATAACTATACGGAGTCATAATTAGTTTAACCATAATGTAGAACGTCATACATTTATTTAGTCATAATATTGATCATTATCATTATATTTAGCAATACCTAAGTGTAAATATCATACATGTATCGAGCCATTATATCGGGTCGCGGATAGGTTAGGGTTCTTTTTTTTATAAAAGAGCGGAAAAACTTGTTAAGGCGTTTTGCAGTTTATGCGTTTATACAGCATAGTTAAATTATTTTATGAGCAACCACTTTATGGCCATTATAAAGTATGAGTAAATAATTTTATGCGCATCAAATGTATGCCCATAACCCATAACACGGTATGCACAAAAAATTATGGCTTAATACCCATTCATATGGCGATCGTCGCCATAGTTAAAATACATCGTGTTGCTAGATCTATAAACTGGAACATGTTTCGTCTCTGTTGGTGGGGGGGGGACATTTTCGCTCATAGTCCTTTCTAGTAATGGCTTAACCGCCGCATGATCTTTTGGACGCCACGGCTAATGCTGGACCAAAAAAAAAACACGGTTAAAAACAAAATGACGTCCTTCCGACCACTAGTCCAAACTTGGCATAGCAAACACTTTTTTTTTTGCGACAAACCTCTAAAGGCATTATTTTTATCACCATTTCAAGAAAATCTCTCATCAATTAAAATTGTTAGGAACATCGTGAACATTGATTACCTGGGCTCAGTGATCAGCGACTTGTACAAAATTCTAACACGTGCGACGGGAACTTCCTGTCGGAGAAAAACACTTGAAACTAAAGCTTGAAAAGAGTGAAGAACATTGAGATAGGGAGCTGGCGGGAGGCAAGTCAAGATAAATAATGGTTCAACGCACAAACTAACTTGACAAAGTCAAGCGTTGTACAGTTATGTAATTAAAACTTCGTGATTTAAACTACCTAAATAATAAATAGACTAGCAATATTATAAGAGATTAGTGGGTCAAAATTAAAAAATCAAATTTCGAATTCCTTTACATTTATGTAAGTTCACGGTAAGTAGAAAAGATAAAAAGATAAAAGATGTTTATTCAGTAAGTAGGCCGCACGGGCACTTTTACACGTAAAAAATCTACCAGCGCTTCGCAAGAGACCACTGCTGAGAAGAAACGCCGCACAAAACTCAACAGTCAGACGTTTTCTTAAAGTAGAAGTGGAAACATTTTAATTAAATATGGTTTATTTAGCAACAGCCTTCCTTAGAGGCGGCGTCGTTTAATCAACTGTCAACTTTAGAACTGCATCAACGTAGATAATAAACAATTTAAGATACCTGTACTTTGGGAAGAAGCAAGTGTCCGAATAACCGAATGAACCTTTGAAGTGATTAACTGATTAATTAGGTAATTTAAACTAATGGTGCATATTGAAAGATACTTAAATTTAATTACTATGATCTGTAACTACACGAGGTATGTAACCGAGGGTGCTTATTGTTTACTCGGGGGTTGTCAGACGCTGAAGCTACAGACATGAAATGGAAAGTAGCTTTATTTTCAGACATAATGTTTTATTAAAATTTGAAATTTTGCTCCTATAACATACGATAGAATAATTTTACTAGTTCCAATCAGAATATTGTTAAACGAGCTCTAAGTAGAAAATACGCAAACTTAACAGAAAACACCTTTTGCAAAAGCACGATGGGGTCCTAAAGAAACCAAGTTATGCTCCTCGGCGACGGGGGGGCGCACTTGTGGCTATTCCTGGTCGGAACCCGTTCCTCGCCGCCCTCCGGCGAGACCACTTCCCATCTCAAGTTCCAAGGGCGCATGTGCAATCCAGTAGCTAAAGCAATTTCGGCCCTCAGGTGCCACGAACAAGGTCCCACATGCAATACGAGCTCTAAAACAGATGCACCGTCTGTCTGCGCGGAGACAATTAGTGCATCAGTGTTTGAATCCTTTACTGCTGTGATAAGATCTATTTTCATCTGTAGCACTCACGTGCATATTGCGAGATCTTGCAGAGTTTGAGTAGCGTAACCGGCCAAAGAAATAAACAAGTGTGCGCGGGCGCGGACGGCGCGGATGTATAGTTATTTAATTGGTAACATGATTTTAATCGCAACACCTACTTTTAAAAGCTTGTAATTTAGCATATATTCTGTTAGCTATATAGCCCGACGTTTATTATAATTTATAATCGTTGGATGACCCAGATAGTCTCAAAACGATATGTTATTAACACGGCCCGGTCTGAGCGCCCCGCGCCTCCCGCACTCTATTACTGCCAACTTCCCTACGGACCTGACAACATGCAACATGCATAACTAAAAGAAAGGAATTGACCAAAATTTCATTACCATTTTCATACTTACAGTTCTTATTTAAATTTAAAGGCTACTCGCTTGTCTTTTGCGCGCACGCAGCCCCTGCAGGCCTCGAGCGCGTACCTACACGGCACGGGAATTATTCTGCCTTACGGAAAAAAGGCACAAGTGCAATTAATTCATAGAAGCTTATTAAACTCTCAAAGGTTGGAAGTGCAATACAATACAATTCATATAGTAGATGTGCCTTTTTTCTGTTGGAGGGCAGTATTTATGGCTCATGTTTAACAGATAATCAAATATATGTACGAGTATAAGTAGTAAAATATAACGCAAAAAATCAATTTGTTCTGCCAAAATTAGTAGAAAATTATTTTAGGTTTTAAATATTTTAGGTATTTTAATTTTAGGGGTAGGTTTGGCGTTTTAGGCAAGCTATTTTGTAAACCAACAATATCATAAATTTATCCTTTTACCCCCTTACAAACGTGGAATAAGCTTGGAATAGTTTATGCCATGCTTTGTCACTTTCTGTCAGATGCAAATATCACAATTACAGATAAGACATCCGAAGTCAAATTAAAGAGTGTGAAATGTTCACATAATTTCGAGGGTATGTACGTACATACAACTGGGAATTATTATACGCCTCCTAATCGGGCGAGGTGTATGAGTATTATTATATATTTGCCCAGTGTGGACAACTGGGAAAAAAATAGCCCTACCAAGCTTATTCCACTTTTATAAGTAAGGGGGTTAGTCATTTAAACTTACGATTTTTCAATATTAGCAACTCGCTTTAGGACATAAAACATTAATGCAAAAATATAATTACAATAAAAAATTAAGTACCTACCTACAGAGTTGATTATACCTCTCGACCAAAGATTTAGGAACGATCAATGTTAGACGTTGCGAAGGGCACCACCAGGTTTATAAGTTTATAAGTTTAACCGCTGGCGTCAAATCGAGTAGGTATGGCGATATTTTTTGCAAAAACTTTTTTTTTCTTGTAGCAATCTTTCCATTTGCAAATTTACGCAAACTTTTTTCATTACTTTATTTTGTCGATTTTTTTTCTTAGCAGAAATAATACCATTGTCATTAATTCCCAATCAGTATTTATCACTTTTTATTCACCATCACTACATTGTAATACTACATTCTAGCAAAGGAATAAATGAATTATGAATTATGAATTATCTGAATAGGTAGTTATATCATCTCCACAGAGTCGACGGAGCTCCTACGTCTTATCTGGGTGGTTTAGCTAGTGTTCCATAGGACTCGAGCCTTTTTAGCCCGAATTTTAAAGCTCCGGAGGTTTTTTTAGAGCTGGCTTAATGGAATGGGTTTCAAAGAGCTAATGATTTTAATAAGGCCGTAGTCTTAAAAAGGCTATAAGCCTTTTTTAAAGGCTTAAGCCTTTTTATAAGGTTGTAGCCGCTGACTTGAGCCGAGCTGAGCCTTATAAAATCTTTAACTCGTAATCGTATGCCGTGAACATTTTGGATTATAATAAAATGAATGTGCTTATTACGTAACATATTCTTAAAAATCATTAGTGTATTTCTGTTGCCGCTATAAAACAAATAATTAAACTCATAAATATCAATTAAATATTTTTATAAATTTAAAAATATTTTAGCCTCCGAGCCTAAAGAAGCTTGGAGGCCAAAATATTTTTAAGTCTCAATATTTTGACAAGGACTTTAAGTCTAAAAATATATAGCCTTTTATTAAGGTTACGAGCTCCGAGAGTCAAGGCTGCCAAATATAATAAGGTTTGGGGGCGAAAGAGCTTTATAGGCTTTCAGCCCTCTAGGCGTTAAAATCGAAGCCAACCTTAAAAAAAAGAGCTAAAAGGCTCGAGTCCTTTGGAACACTAGGTTTAGCCCTTGGGGCCTGCAGGTGCAAAACTAACGTAGCCTAAATCTATCTATGTACCTACCTATATCGACCTATTTACAATAGGGAAAAATCCAGTATCAAAAACTGCGACAAGGAAAAATTTGAGATTGGGGCAAAGTGCGATTGGGTAAAGACACGAATGGTAAATATCGCGGCAGGAAAAATTTCTACGCAAAATAATCGAGTTTGGGACACAGGTTGACCAAACTGTTATTTAATTTAAGAACTAGAAGTTAACACCCGGTTAAATATCGTAATGGTTAATAAGTTTTTAATTTTCAATCTGCAGCAGCCCAGCGCAGCGAACCAAGTGTGACATTCATTATTATACGCTTTTTTGGTTATTTTTTAGCAAAATGGGAATTTAATTATACGAGATGTTAGTCAGTCTGACCGGCGCGTCCCGCGAACATAAAATTGCTTATCCCTATTTGTCCATATGAAAAATAAATGAAACAATAATAAAACAGAAAAGTCAGCAAAAAGGCAGCTCAGGTGCGGGCGCTATCAGTCTTACAAAACTTATTTCTGGGTAAGTTTTTTTAACACCTTTTACGGCTATGAGTTGTAAGTTCCATCAAACGAAAGAGAGGTTTTTAAAAAGTAACTAACCCTTGGTAGTGCGCGCGTGCGGCGGGCCCCAACGGATGAACTGCTCCGGATGCGTTTTTTTTTAAATGTATAGTTTACTCGAGGTGGTTCCTAGCTAATCTTGGTGAGGCCCAGTTGCGCCGTTTAAGAGTTAAGTATCAGCTCTGAAAGCGGGGGGAAGGGGGGGTCGTCATTACATTTCAGATTTTATTGCTCAATATACCTAACACAGTATAAATTACATTACATGTCAAATTATATGCAATTACATTGAGGTCGTCAGAACTACAATTAAATGATAAAAAAAAGAATAGTAAAAGTCAAAAAGTAATAATAAAAATTAAAAATGACAACACAAATACAAAGTAAGTACCTACATAAAAAAATTCGAAGTCAATCTTACTTATAACTCAATTTGCATATACTCATTTGCCGAATATACTGGGTTATCCAACAAAAGATTCTTAAGCCATTATAATCTATTTACTTAATAGTCTGGCTCTCCGCACCCCGGCGATAACAACCGAAAATAAAAAGTAAATGTCCAAAATTACTATTTATGTAGGAACAGTTTTACTTTTACTTAATTATTTAAATAGTAATAGGCGTAACTATGGCAAATTAAGCCTTTGTAGTACCAAGACAAGAGTCTACGGACGGAGAGATGGACGTGCCGAAGTTATAGTGTGTAGTTATCTTATTGACAACGAAACATTCATTGATTTCATTGTTTCTCAAGGTTGGACAACAATGTTGTTGAACGACCAGCAACCCGGCGGGCAACACATGACAATGTCACTGACGGTATAAGTTATAGGTAACTGTGTTTGTTTTGTTAAAAAAAAGCGAGCAAGCAAAATAAAAGTATAATTCATATTTATATTCATTTATTCATTTTCATATTAGGTAGGTGTTAGGCATACCTGTTAAGTTTTATTAAAATAGCTTCATTTTGACTGGACACTGAGTGGATAGTTGCTATGATTTCTCTAAAGGGCTCCCATTGGGTTTGACCTCTAGTAGGTATGTAATTATTAGAGATGCACCGAATATTCGTTCCGTATTCGGTATTCGGCGTATTCGGCATCTTTTCCACTATTTGTATTCGGCCGAATTATTCGGTTTTGGTGCCGAATATATTCGGTTCGAGTTTTTCTATTTTCTTGGGTAGGTACACGACACGACACGAGATAGAACATAAAGACATAACTTCTTGTGTATGATTTATGTTATATTATAAAGTCAAAGAAATCCTATGAAGAATGTGTTGAATAAAGCTAATAAATTAAAGCAAAAGTGCGATGATTTGAAGCATAGTGACAGCGCAATGTGCGCGGGTGGCGGGCGGTGAAGTACGGCTCGCTCGTCATCTTTAACCAGCAGCGACACGTAGCGTACATGTTAAATCCTGTTTACGCGTAAAAACAATGAATTGGTAAACCGAATAATTCGGCCGAGTATCCGGGGCGGTAAAGGTTAAACCGAATAGTATTCGGTATTCGGCTATTCGGTGAAACCACTTTTCGGCGCATCTCTAGTAATTATGTGATCACATAGCGTGAAGCCGTCCGGAGAATGATGAGGGTCTCGACGCCAGCAGCCGCGCGGGCGCCGCCGCCGTCCCGCCGGCCGTGTGCCTCGGATGATCTCGCGCTTGCACTTTCCAATAGAAATGCAAAGTTCATCGATGCCTCATCCCGCCGTCCCGCCGCCCCACGGCCTCGCTCGCCGCGCCCGCGCACCTCTAGCGGCTTCATCTAAAATACGCCCCTTATTGCATTACGCATCCAAATTAATTAGATACCGCCATCGAAGATAATATTTCTTATTTAACAAGACCGGCAACAGGCGGTAACGGACTGACAATCTTCCGGACCCTATTATGTAAAAATTGTAAAAGAAATTGTCTCAATACGTGCAATTGCAAGTTGAATTTTGAAATACGTACTTTATAAGTTTTAACAATGATTGGAAAACACATCAACTCGTTGAATCTAATTATCGGCAACATGCAAGGGGTGGATTACAGCAAAGGTAATCGAAAATTTCACAGCTCAAGTTACCTATGCAACGCAATCCGGTGAATCAAAGGGAGAATAATTATTAAATTCCGCAATGCACTGATTGCCCAACCAAACCATCATCGCCCGCGCATCTCCAACGACGCCCTCCGCGCCGCGCCGCGGGCTACGCGCATCTTGTCCGCCGCACACAGCACGAAGCGTTCCATTCGTTTGTGCGTCTGGTTCAGATTTGTGATTCTAATGATACCCACCAATCACCGGATCTATTCGGGCAAATTATCTCTTTTAGATCTACATATATAGCTTCAGAAACACGATGGCTATTCATTATAATCATCTTTTGGTTTGTGACGCCGGTTCTCGCCGAGGACTGTCTTTGTTCAAGAATGCTTTAGTTACATGATATTCATTTGAATAACAAGAAAATACTAGTGTTTTACGTGGCATTTCATTGAGTTCGATTCTGTACATCACCTAGAATATTCCCGATTATACAGGTTTTAGTGATGTTGGCCCAACAGTGTGCCCTGCGGGAGACCTCATTATTATGAACTGTCCACAGCCGGCGCGCATTAGCGCCAGCTGCGCCGACTTCCGCTGCGCGATCTATTCGAACATGTCCACGCGTGTCGCCGGAGACAGCGCGGACTACTTGCCCACTCGCGGCGCGCGCTAACCACTCATTACTGGCGAGCTTCCTATCATTATCAACCAAATCACATGATTTCAAATTACACGTATACTCGCTTAATTCATGAAAAAAATGCGAGAGGCCAGTGGGTGCGCGGCCGACATCTGGTAGAAGCCTAATAGAATATTATGCTTGGTGTTTGTCAACATATTCTATTTGGCATTTGATGTGCAGTTCGACCTTTCTGTGACCCGCGGCCTTTCATCGCTGCGCGCAGCGGGGCGCATTTGCGAGGCCCGACATTACCGAGCATAAATTATGCTAATCCAATTCGCTTTCGAACAATAGTTATTATCGTGTGCCCACGGATAGATGCCGTAATGCAAACGCGCACGTACTCGCCAGATGATGGTACTAAATGTGTGGTCTGTGATCTAAATTAGCTGGGTCCTGTGAGCAGTGCACGGGGCACGGGGCGGCGGCGGGACGAGGTGGCGCGACGGTGCTACGCGTGACGCGCGGCCGCTGACGACGTCCCGCGGCGGTTCAAGGCCATTTGCCCACCGAAACGGGTCGACCCGATCGCTGACGTAACCACTAAAGGTCGCCTACTTTAGATGACTCATTTAAACTTCCTGGAGCCCGGCCGCCTCGTACCCTAAAGTGTTTCATGCTCATTAGGTGATTCATCACGGGTTTTGCCGCGTCAGTTAACTGCCCAGAAAGGTTACCATGACATGGCTAGGCAATTCAGTTTAGGACAAGTGTAAGGGACAGAGCTATAGCATAGGACTCAGTCTTTTTCTCTCACCGTAAACTGAACTGCCTAACCACCTATATGTCACGGTAATCCCACAAAGTTGCTTCCGCGTTTATTTGCCACGTCTATAACTTGACTCAGTTGTTTCTAGATTCGTCCGTGTACCGGGTTGCCGGCGGACACGGTGAAAGCATCTCGTCTGGCGATGCCCTTTACGAAAGGGCACCGCGAGCGAAAGGATTGTGCACTTATATACACATTACTGGTGCCGGTCTTCAAATGCGTTGCTTCAGCGCAATTTACTGCTCAGCCACGGTGCATCGTATGACGTTTACGGTTGTTTTCTCAAGACGGTCAGGGAAGACAAGGCTACAAATATATACCCGATTCGTGAATGTTGCAAGACAGCAAGTACCCGTTGCACAGTAATTCTGGGCAACGGTCCATCGCTTGGGAAACGGGTTGCTCCATTGACACAGTTGGCCGCGCGCCACCCGCGCTGCACCCGCTCAAAACACGTCCCGCTGCAGACAGATGCGCTAATTTAACGACCGCCGTCCGCTGCGCCCCGCGGGACGCCTCGCAAGTCTCGCAACCCGAGCGTCCCGTGCGAGGCGCCGCATTGTGCTGCGGACGCACCGGCAGCCCGCGCGCTCTGGTTACGACAACAGAGAGCATCCGCAAACAATACAAGAGAACTCGCTCCAAATGCCGAGTCATTAGATATCTCTGTGAATTAATGTCGATTCTGGTTCATTCAAGTTTTTTAGAATGGGCCATCTAAGTAGGTGTGAAGTCACGTGGCTAGGTTTGGACTACGAGATCAATAGATTTTATGATATCACGAAGCGTAGACCTGTCTGTTAACAGCGCCAATCGATGCCCTGTGTTGTAAAATGTGCATTGTACCATTTGTCTCATGGTATAATGAGAGAGAGTCCTACACCATGGGTCATGGTCTTATAGAACCCGCGGGAGGTACTGCTGCTGCCAGGCTCAGCACTCTGAGCAAACTACAGTCATGAGTACGACTCGGGCACGTTGCGACCACAGCGTTGATAACATCCACTCTGATTAAATAGATATGATATGGGGCTGCGATAAGCGTTATTATTTGATAAGTAAATTACAGTACCTACGTATTATTCGTTATTAGCCGCCACTGTCGTGTTTTGAATAAACACTGATGACAATAGTAGATTGTTAGCAAGGAGCGGAAGGCGGCGCAGCACCTGCGCGCGCGACGCGACGTTTCGATCCTCGAGAGAGGTTACGAAACAGTTTTTTGTGTATAATTATAAGTAAGTTTTGGGGGGTAAGGGGGAACGGTTTCAACATCTCAACCGACCCAAATGTCAACCAAACCTGCACGCGCCGCACGGCGGCGGCTGCCCGTACAGGCTTCCGCGGTGCCCCCTGCTAGAACACCAACGAGGCAATGGCGACCGAGCGATGGCGGTAAAACCATACACCTGACTGGGAAACCGGTTGGAAGAGGCTACAGCGAGCCTTGGGACCTAAATAGTTCCTAAAATGTCTGGAGTAGGCGGGAGTACAATCATGGAAGCAAACTTGAAAAACATACTACCCCAGGAGGGTACCAGTAACACTGGAGAATCCCTCTCTGAGTTTAACTCAGGCAGCCCTTCGTATTCTGGGGGGGGCACAATTTTGCAACAATTTGTAGAAAGTGAGAGAGTGGGCTTGCAGGTCTGTCCGCAAGGAAATCCTACTAGCCAAAGTAAAAATAATACCAAGAAACTAGTCCAACAAGCATTTCATCCTAGTTTATTTATGACTCGACCCAGAAGTTCATCCCTTGGTAACAAACCAAATGATCCAGCACCAAAAACATCAAAAGATTCCCTAAATGAAGAGACCGAAGTTAACAAACCTATCTCGGACACTAACAGGAATATACCATGGCAGAGATTGCCTGAAATACGTAACCCTAAGAGAAAAAAGCTATCAGATAGTCCACCGCAGGCACTGCAAACCAGCTGTTGCTGGTTTGCATACAGCGGATTACCTATCGACGAAAAGGAAAATGACACAGCACCAGTGAAAAGACCAAGTAAGCCTCCACCAATAGTACTATATGGTATAGAGGACGTAAATAAGCTCACAGATTTACTAAAGACAGAAACGAATTCAAACCAGTTCATGTACAAAATTGTTAATAGAAACCAACTACGTATTATGAGTGATAATGCCGACGTTTATAAACATCTCATTACGGTTATAAGAAAAGCAGGGCTCATCGGCCACACCTTCAACAAAAAGGATGAAAGATGTTTTAGAATCGTCTTCAAAAACTTGCATCATTCAACTCCAATGAGTGCGATAAGAGAAGAACTAGAAAGTACTGGTAATGTAGTAAAGGGCGAAATTATCAATGTAAAATATGGACCAGATAAAAAACCCACATCAACCTATTTTGCAAATTTCGAACCAGGACCTAACAATCATCTGATAAAGGAGATCAAATACATATATCACCAATCAGTGGCAATAGAAGATCCCAAAAAAAAGAAAACACTTGTTCAGTGTCAGAGGTGTCAACAATACGGCCATTCAAAAAATTACTGTATGAGACCCTATAGGTGCGTCAAGTGCGCACAATCGCACAAAACATCAGAGTGCCCAAAAATAGACCGCAATACACCTGCAGAGTGTGCCCTATGCTGTGGAGCCCATCCAGCCAATTACAAGGGCTGCGAAGTGTACCTAGAAATCTTAAGACGGAAATCGAAACCAAGACATATTTTAGAAAGTAATAATACCAGAGACAATGGAGCTAACAAAAAAAAATACAAGAACAATAATAACCCATCTTCTTTAAACGATAAAAATTTGGCCGAAAGACGAAATCTAGACCAACGACGAGGAGATAAATCCTACGCCGAAGCAACAAAAACCTACAACAAGCTTACAGTAGCAGAAACACCCGACTTGACCGAATCGAACTCTGTGATAGAACAACTACTTATAAAACAATCACCTACTTATAACTCAACACAAATGGCCTCGCACCAAATAAACACGAGGTAGAAATGTTTATTAAGGAACATAAAATTGACATCCTTCTAGTCTCCGAAGCCCACTGCACTAAAGCAACGAGTAATATTAAGTTTCGAGGTTATAATACCTATATAACGCTACATCCGGATGGAACTGGTCACGCAGGGACTGCTATTATTATACGCAACTCGATTAATCACCATCTGATGCCTGAATTCAAAGAGAACTTTCTGCAGGCTACTACCGTGGCAGTTGAGGATATGTATGGTTATTTCAATGTCTCAGCGATATACTGTCCGCCAAAACACAAGATTGAAGAATCAATGTTTAATAAATTCTTCAAATGTCTAGGAAACCGTTTTATCTCGGGAGGCGATTGGAATTCAAAACATACCCATTGGGCGTCCCGACTCACAACCACAAGAGGAAGACAGTTAAAGCTAAGTATTGATAGGAACAACCTCACTGCAATATCTACATGCGAACCAACATACTGGCCGTCAGATCCATCAAAAATCCCAGACCTCTTAGACTTTTTTATTTCGAAGGGGTTCTCTAAACATTATTTAAAAACAGAATCCTGCCTGGATACCTGTTCTGACCATACTCCGGTAATCCTCACAATTAGCACTTTACTAATAGATAATCAAAAAATAGAATCACTTTATAATAAAAGAACCGATTGGCCATCATTCAGAGAACAAATCCAGGATGATATTGATCTAAAAATCAAACTTAAGAGCCCAGAAGATATCGAAGAAATGATTAAATATCTTACCAATCTCATACAGGTGGCCTGTTGGAAAAACACACCACCATTGGAACCAACATGTCACCCATCGAATTACCCGCTAGAAGTCAGATGTAAAATTTTAGAAAAACGACGGTTGCGTCGCGTTTGGCACCAGAGTAGACATAGAACAGATAAAACGGCTTTGAACAAGGCCATTGTCGAACTGAGGGAGTTAATCGGCAGATGGCACAACAAAACGCTTCAGAACAAACTGGAATCCCTGACAGCCACACCCGCCACTAACTATTCCCTATGGAAGTTTACAAAATCATATGACAGACCGCAGGTAGCAACACCACCGATAAAAAAAGGTGATAATATGTGGGCAAGAACGGCACAAGAAAAAGCCGACGCGTTTGCAGAACATCTGTCAAAAGTATTTACCCCTAATGAGACTGAGGGCCACGATTTCGAATGCGGCGTGGACGCTGCACTAAACATGGCTTATCAGATGTCACCTCCACCAAAAGCAGTTACCGTTAAGGAAATCGCTAGAACAATTAGGGATCTTAAAGACAAAAAGGCACCTGGGTTTGACCTAATCACCAAAGAAATCCTAAAAGAACTCCCAAAAAAAGCCTTAGTATTTATAACTATACTCTTTAATGGGATATTCAGACTGCAATATTTTCCGATGATCTGGAAAGTTTCACAGATTATAATGATCCACAAATTGGGAAAACCAGCGAGTGATATAACTTCCTATCGACCAATCAGTTTATTGCCTGTTATGTCGAAACTTTTTGAAAAGGTCCTGTTGCGCAGACTCCTACCAATACTATCTCAGAATAAACTCATACCCGACCACCAGTTTGGCTTCCGACAGCAGCACTCCACAATCGAGCAAGTCCATAGAGTCTGTGAGACTATCAGAGGGGCCCTTGAACAAAAGGAATACTGCTCGTCTGTGTTCCTGGATATCCAACAAGCCTTTGATAGGGTGTGGCACAGAGGTCTCCTGTACAAAATAAAGAAAGTGATTCCCCATAGCTTCCATTTGCTGATGAGATCTTATCTCTCTAACAGGTTATTCCAAGTGAAGGAAGCTGGACTGACGTCCAAGTTTCATATCATTAAGGCTGGTGTACCGCAGGGTTCCATCCTGGGGCCTATTCTGTACACTATCTTTACAGCAGACCTTCCAATTCTGCCAGGCTTGACCACAGCTACGTATGCGGATGACACCGCAATCCTTGCTCGGAACAAAGACCCGATAGCAGCATCGAATATGCTGCAGCGGGGTCTGCATGAAATCACCAAGTGGCTTAAAGAATGGAAAATTAAAGCCAGTACATCCAAATCTGTGCAGGTGACTTTCACCTTAAGAAGGGGCGACTGCCCACCAGTAACACTAGGGAATACTACCTTACCACAGCAGGACAATGTAAAATACCTAGGTATGCACTTAGACCGCCGCTTAACATGGAAAGGACATATCAAAGCCAAACGAGAACAACTTAATATCCGCTACAAACACCTGCACTGGCTACTTGGCCGTAACAGCAAGCTATCTACCGACAACAAGCTGTTAATTTATAAGTCTGTGCTCAAGCCCATCTGGATGTATGGCATACAACTGTGGGGTAGCGCCAGTAACTCGAATATCACTATGCTTCAACGACTGCAGAACATTATATTTAGATCAATAAGTGATGCTCATTGGTATATAACGAACAATGAAATACACAAATATTTAAACATGAGCACGGTAAAGGAGGAAATCCGATCGGTTGCAGCAAAATATCAACAGAAACTATCTAGTCATCCGAATAACTTGGCAGTTCAATTAACGCATCAACGCTACCCAAACCGCCTGAAAAGACACAACATAATGAGGCTGCATAACAGAGTGTAGCCGTTTTTCTTTATGATGAGTAGCTGTTCTCACTGGAGAAAGCTCTCTACAATGTGACACACTCAGAACGCATCTGATTATAGTCAAGAAAGACTGATGGCAGATTACACCTGAACAAAAAAAAATAAAAAAAAATAAAAAAATTATAAGTAGGTACAAAAGAACACAACCGATATGGCGTGTCCTGAATCTCCGTTCGCGCAGACACGAATAAAGATTCCAATGATTTCCGAAAGCACTATTAAAACCCACGATCAGACTTGTACGTAATAGTTATAAGGTGCAAATTAAATTGCAATTATTTTTTTCCATCTCACTCCGCACGTTTGACAACTGACTGAATGACACACGGGCGCGCGACAAAATGGCGTCACTAATAAATAACCAATAATAGCACAGAATACAACCACGCTACACTGATTGATTCCGAAAAAAATTCATCTGCGCAGGAACATCGGTAAGCCATATCGGTTGTGTTCTTTTGTACTTATAATTATACACAAGAAACTCTTTCGTAATCGTTATCAAGTAGCCTGTAACATGGTCACAAACATAGACAAAAAACTACTTTGCCCTCAAAATGAATCCAAAATGCGTCCTTCACTTCTTTGTCGTCACGATAATTTTTTTCCCTCTTAGATCTGAGAATAGCAGCGGTCGCGAGTCGCGACGTTGCTCTTGTGTGCCGTTGCATCTGCAGAGGTTTGAGCATTCTCGGACCCACCTGGCACTAACTCATGTCAAGTCAAGATGATCGTGTAGAGTTCTTAAGATAGTAGTATTTGATGCGCCAACGCCAACTAATGCAGAGTTTCTTTTTGCACAAGTTTTTCGACTTTTTCTACCATCTCTAACGTTGTCGCCTCAATCGGCCTTCCTGGGCGACTGGACTCTCTGCAATTTTTAAATCGATTATACCTCTTATTAACCATGGCTTTACAGGGCACTGACACAAAATAGGATCACCGTAAACAGCTTCCATTTCAGAAATAATTAATTGCGGAGGTTTTCCTTGCTTAAAAAGTGCTATATTCAATTTGCTCCATAGTCGCAGTTTTGTGACGAATCAATTTGAATAAAGGCAAAATGTCAAAAACAAATGAAAAGTTGGGTTTAATATTTGACATACGATGTGTCCCTGAATAAAGTGCACAAACGAATAGGGAAGGAACTAGATGCAATTTTACCGAAAAAATATATACTTAAGTGGAAAAATTGGTGTCATTTCATTTTTATTGGTAAAACGAGTAGGTAGTTGGGCTATCTCAGCCCTAGGTTTGGCAAATGTTTTCATTGCGCAATTTAGATAACGCCTGGTCCTCGAATATTAAACTGAAAATAATCAGTCAGAGCGCGTTAAGTATAAATAATTAATTAATAATAAAATTAATAAATGATTCTCCAGTTACAGATTTTATAAAATTAATTGAGTTGGAGGAATCCAGTACCTTAACAACAGAAAAATACTTAAGTGTTAAAAAAATATGTTTAGTACTTAATGTTAAACTAACAAAGAATTTGACCCAATTATTTGTATTTCGGGGCTTGAATAGCAGTAGCCAGGCAACGCTAATGACGCGTCGCTGATTCGATAGACGGAGCGAGTCGGCGGGGCTCGGCCGCAGTGTCGGCGCTGTCCCGGGCCCGCGGCGCGCGGCTCGCGGAGCGCCAGGAGCGCGAGGAGCACCCGCGCCACCGACACTTTCACTGTATGCTTCATTCTTTACACTCGGCAGTAGCGAGATTACGGTATACGGCATTATCTTATTTATTACCTTACCTACCAGCCGTATAAATTGTGATAACGATATCCTGTGAGTTGTTTACTATGTACTTCTCACGGGAAATAGATGTCTTAGATATACGGCGAATTTGTTTTGGAAGCACAATTATTCCAAAACTGACAGGCCGCTTGTTTGAGTGGTGCCGGGCTCGCGAGCAAGTCCGCGGCGAGTGGTCGCGCTCCGCGGAGAAAGGCGGCCTATTGGCGTATTGGCGAAGATGCATCTCGTCGTTGTGCAACCCGCGCCCCCGCGCCGCGCCGGCGCCGCCGCGAGAGCCGGGTGCCGCTCCGGGACAAAGCCGCGTTGGATGGACCGCTCGCTTCGCCGCTATCGCCGCACAAAAACAGACAATCCCAGCTAATGGCTGCTAACTGCCCACATTGTAACTTCGCTCTCAGAAAACTATTGGACATTGGACATGCATACCAAACACTGTAGATTGCTCGTCGGCATAATAGCAAATTGAAAACTACAAAGTTCAGTTTCTTTTTACTTGCAAATTTCTAATTAACGGAAACTCCGGCCCTCAGGCGACTCTGTATGTATACGAGACGATAGGTTTATAAAATGCAAAAAATCAGGCATTCTAGTGATTTGGATTTCATGCATTGCCTTTTAAAAGTCGATTGCAATTGCAATTTTTTTCAACAGAGGCTGTAGGTAGGCATGTGGTTCATAATTTGGGCAATTTAAAAACTCTTTGTTCCTCCATGATTCGTACCTGTACGATACTTCCCGATAAGATTAAGAATTACACTTTGTTTAATTAGAACTAGGTATACATAAGGCTTCCCTAGATAATTTTAACTGTTTGGATCATCTGTTATCGCAATAATGGGCCGTTAGCAGTGAGCAGTGATGCGGAAGGAGCTGGGCGCCGCGGCTTGGTTGCACGTTTCCAGTTCGTGGCTGGAAGCAACAGCACCGAGACTCGCGGCTCGGAGCGATTGCAAGCGCAGCTGGTTTGACCAGCCTCCGGGGGAACTGGTCCTGAGGAGCCCGCGCGGGGGGCGGGGCGTTGACCCCGGCCCTGCGCGCATGCATAATGTGCGGACTTCCGCCGCCGACGTGCGTGTGACCAGCCCGATGTGTCGATACGGTCGATACAATTTAGCATACAATTACTTGCGTATTGAGCTTTTCCTTACTCGTCCCGAGCGCAGCCGTCAAAACCTGTTTAACGGCAATAGAAAAGTATTTGCAACAAAATCACAATATTATGAAAAGGTAAGGACCTTTTCATACATAATATACCGTTTAGTTTAGGGAATTGACACACGGCACGGGTGTTTATTTCCTAATAAACCGGTCCGTCAGCGAGTCCTACAACGGTCGAAGTGATTCATTTTCTTCAAACATGCTTTGAACTGAATCACAGCTGTACCTACTTTCAAACCAGTTTCGGGTTAAGATCGATGCGCCCGCCGCACAGAACCAGGTCGCTCCACCGTTCTTTAAACATAAAGGCTTCATTTGATCTACTTACTTGTTTTATAAAACTTTCCTCATACGTCATTTAGTTTGTGGGTATCTCCGCGGCGCACAACAATCAGGTTCTCGGCGTTGGGACGCGGCCGCGGGCCACACCAAGGCCATGATTCTTCGAACAAACTCGAAACATCGGCGGCAATTATGCCCTTTAAAATGAGTTGTAATTCCGCGACTAACTTTTTGAAAGATCACGAAATAATTAGCTAAGTAGATGTTCAAATTCAAATTCAAATTCAAACAGCCTTTATTTCTGATAATATACAGGCATTTTAACAATTATTATTATTGTATCATTTTGTTACTAATTTTGTACATGCTATAGTATCATTTCATAATACTATCATGCTACTAATTCAATTACATAAAATCTTCGTATTTTATTACATTATGTTTTATATTCATTATATTTTTATTTCTATTTTCTTTATTCAACATCTTTTTATAATTTCTATAGGTACCTACAATACTATGATTTTACGACATTAGCATGCTATTTATTAATTAAAATTAAATTTTAATGATTATATAATAATAGTTTTAATTTATTTCAAAGAATATTATTAAGTTTTTAGTTATATTTTATAAAATATTTTTTTATTCTTATTCTTCGACATCGGTAACATTGTTATCAGCTTGCCCTTTGGCATAGGCCTCCCCTAAAGCTTTCCATATTTCCCTGCTTGTGGCTTTTCTTTGCCATGTTGTTGAAGCTACTTGTTTAATATCGTCTTCCCATCTTATTTTTGGTCGTCCTTTCCTTCTTTTTCCATCCCTGGGGTACCATACAGTAACTTCTTTTGTCCATTTTTTCCTCCCGTTTCTTATCATATGGCCTACCCATTTCCACTTCAGTTTGTTTACTGTGAATGTTACATCTGTAACTTTTGTCTTGCTTCTTATGTTTGTAAGTTTTATTTTGTCCCGTAGCTTGATGTTTAGAAAGCTTCTTTCCATTTTGTTTTGGCACACTCTTAGTGCTCTACTCTGCTTCTTAGTGAGGGCCCAGGTTTGTGCTCCATAGGTTAAACATGGCAGTATGCATGAGTTGAATACTGTGGTTTTGTCTTTTAGGGGTATGTGTGGATTTTTCATAATTTCTTTAAGGGACCAGAATTTTTTCCAAGCCTTACTTACTCTGACATTTATTTCTTTCTGCATTTGATTTTCCGGTGCAATAATTTGTCCTAAATATGTATACTCGTCAACATACTCTATTTGATTAGAATTTAGAAAGATAGGTTTTTTTATATGATTTGTCATTATTTTTGTTTTGTCAAGATTCATGGTCAACCCTACAGTTTTACTTTCTTTTTCTAATTGGGATAGCATTATTTCTAAGCCTTCTTGGTTTTCATTGAGCAAAATCAGGTCGTCTGCGAATCTTAGATGGCTAAGTTTATCGCCGTTTATATTTATTCCAAATGTATCCCAATTAATTTTCCTGAATATGTGTTCCAATACCGCCGAAAATAATTTTGGGGAAAGTGGGTCTCCCTGTCGTACCCCCTTTTTTATTTTAAACGCTGGACCTTTCCTTTCTGTCTGGATTTTTGATGTTGATTCTGTGTATAGATTTTTTATTATCCTAATATACTTTGGGTGTACTCCTTGTGATTGCAGAGCTTCCCAAATGTGTGTGTGCCTCAGAGAGTCGAACGCCTTATTGTAGTCCACAAATGCCAAATAGTATACTTTTCCGTACTCATTGTATTTTTGAATAACTTGTTTTACGACATGAATATGATCCATTGTTGAGAAATCTACTTCGGAATCCCGCTTGTTCTCTTGGCTGATTTTCGTCCAATACTGAGCTAATTCTGTTTAATATTACCTTTGCAAATATCTTGTATAAATTGGAGATGAGGCTGATTGGTCTGTAGTTATTTATTTCTGCTTTGTCCCCTTTCTTATGGAGTAGTATGATAGTTGATGATGTCCATTGTTGTGGTATTATTTCTTCAGTTAGAATATTGTTGAACGAATTGGTAATGGCCTCTATAACGTGGTCTATGCAGCTTTTCAGAATTTCATTTGTTATTCCATCGTCCCCGGGGGCTTTAAAGTTTCCTTGGGACTGTATGGCTTTCCTTACCTCGGTTTGTAGTATTGGAAGGATGACCTCTTCATTGTCTTTCTGTACATATTGTGTGTTTGTGTAATCTATGTCATCATATAGTTTGCTATAGAATTCTGTTGCTATTTCTAACATTTCGGGCCGTTTTGTTTCGGTCTTCCCAGATTTCTTATTTTTGATGCATGGGATCCAAGGGGTATTTTCTTTCAACTCTTTTAGGGCTTTCTTTATTCCTCCCGATTTTTCGATGTGGTATTGGATAATCCTGTTTCGTATTTGTTTTCTGTGTGTCCTGATTTTTTCATTTATTAGTTTGCTTAGGTGCGTTATTTGACTTCTATTTTGTTTTTTATTTTCTAAAAGAGTTTTCCTGGTTTCTATAAGGTGTCTTGCTTCCTCTCCTATTTTATCTTTCTTATTTTTTGAGGCGTACAGTTTTGTAGATAACTGTTGTATTGTTTCTTCCAATAGATCATATTTCTCCTGTACATTTTCGATCTTGTTACAATCTAAAGTCTTATCTTTCAGTGTTATTAGCATATTTTCTGGGATAGACATAGGGATTTGATTTGGTTGTATTTTTTTCTTGGTGCACTGTCTCGTTTTCTTGGGTTTTTTTGTATAGATTGTTCCCCTTACCATTCGATGGTTAGTGTTAAAGTTGAGTCTATTAACTGTATCTACATCTTTGAAGAATTGTGGTTTATTGGAGAGTATAAAGTCTATCTCATTTTTTGCCTTTCCGTTAGGAGATATCCAAGTCCATTTTTTATTTGTGTTTTTCTTAAAGAAGCTATTTAGGATTTTGAGGTTATGTGCCTGTGCCAGGTTTACGAGTCTTTGTCCATTATTGTTTCTTTTTCCTGTGCTAAACTGGCCTAATATACCATCCTCATTTGGTAG
>CAWYPN010000322.1:0-48730 GCA_963966035.1 Acleris laterana
TATCTCACCTGGGTCTCGTCGCCGTAGATTTTGTTGGTGGGCAGTGACTGATTGCGCCGCCATGGTGTCCCAGTGAGAAACGGGCTTAAGTCGATAAAAATAGCAATCCACGCTAGGTTTGCCTAGGTGGAATATATACGTAATAATGCTCATAAACCTTGTAGAAGACATTATCTAACTGACGATATAAATTTTCTCAAAATCTCTTGTTGTAGGTACTTTAAAATAACTAAAGAGACAAAGAGACAAACGGATGGAAATAACGACCTTATTTTATAGTATTTAGAGAAGTGACATTGAATACTGTAGAATAAGGTTTTGAATTATTTAGAGATACTCACACTCCCTTTCGTTGTTGAACTAAAAACCGTTTAAAAAACGCGAGTATAAATTTCCATTTTTAAAATACGGGTGCAAAATTTTGCAAACACTATTCATTTGTAGATGGCAGTTTGACACATAATTTACTAACCAATGCAACACCGTGGTCCTGCTCCAAAAGGCATATACGCCAGTTTTGCCTCCGGACCGAAGTTGTCCGGGTGGAATCGATCCGGGCGAAACTCGTCCGGCGCAGGGAAGTACTGAGGGTCGAGGTGGAAGGCGGCCACCGGGACCAGCACGCGCAGCCCCCGCTCGAGGTCGCCCGCGCCGGGCAGCCGGCAGGCCCGCGCCACCTGCCGCACCAGGTTCCCCACCGGTGGGAACAGCCGCATGCTCTCCTTCAGCGTCCACATAAGATACGTCATCTCTCGCACCGCCTCGTAGCTCAAGACGCCGTCGTGTCGCGCCAGCACCGCGTCCACCTCCGCTCGCGCTCGCTCCTGGACCTCCGGGTGCTGCGCCAAAAGATGCAACGCATAGCTAGTAGAAGTAGCAGATGTTTCAAATCCAGCCGCGAAGAAAATAAACACTTGCGCTGCCATCAACTTATCATCCATTAACAATACGTCTTTCGGCTTCTCTGATTCCTGCCGTTGCCGAATTTCAAGCAAGACATCCATAAAATCGTTTCTATCGCTAGGTTTAAAGTCCCTTTGCTTTTGAACAGTATTGACAATGTTGAAGATATCATTTTCAACACGACTTAGATATTTTAAGTTCTTGGTCGCTCTAGGGAAAAGCTCTTTTAGGAACATAGCGATGGTTTCCACAATGTGGTAGCGAAAGATTTTGGATGCCATTCTGTAAAGGATGTTGTTCTCGTTGTTGAGCGAGTCACCGTCGAGACCGAAGCCGCAAGCACCGATAAAGTCGACGGTGTAGCGCGCCATGAGCGCTCGTGCATCTGTGGGCGTGGCGGGCAGGCGTGCCACATGAGCGCGCAGTTTCTGGGCTTTCTCTGTAATCAGCGGGAACATGGCGCGGATCCTGGCAGGTGAGAACGCGGGCGATAACACCTGGCGCAGCCATCGCCACTCGTCGCCGTCAACTGCCAGCAAATTTCGGCGCAGCGGCTCCGTTTCCTCCACGGGCTGCGAGTTATATCCCCGATCCATAAAGTTGGCGAAGTCTGTGATCAGCACCCGTCTGGCGAGCGCCACGTCGCAGATGAGGAGCTCGCGGCGCGCGCCGGTGTCCAAGCCGACGACGCTGGCGCCGCGGTGCTTGCGGTACACTCGCCGAGTGTACTGCACCAGGCTCTCCTGTAGGAAGTAGAAGCGCGCGCGACTACCAAGCAGCGGCCAGGCGGTCTCGTGCGGCACACGTCGGCGCCGCCAGTACTGGCCTCGCCACCAGGGATACGCACAAAGCACCACTAGCAGTGCTGACACCACCACTACAACAGTTGTGCAAAACATGTGTCTCTCTGTACGCCGCTCGTTAACTGGATACTATCTATATACTTAGCAGTAGACAGAGTTACATAGAGTCACGACACTGTAAACATTATATTATCGTCTATTCCACGCCCATATTTTACTGCTAAGTATTAAACAGAATGATAAGGCAAACATAAAAAAGTGAATTAATAAAGACATATAACTCTGTAAAAAAGTTAATATATTACAAGATTTGTTTGTTAACTGTTTTTCATTTTGCGCCATCAACTTGTGGTTCTCACACAACCATCTAACGAGTTCCGCCTCTGACCGCAGAGATCTTGATGCCGCACTCCGACTCCATCATCAAATTTTTGACATCATATTGCATGCTCATCGGGTTACAACGTATGTATTCCTAATTTCAGCCCATTGTCCAACAGGAACTGGTTTTAACTTGCCTATCGAGGTTTAAACTAACATTATGACAGATATAGCGATAATATTCATGTTCATTTGGTTGTAAAGCCAACAAACAAGCACGCTGAGTTATAAAATAAAATTCTGTGATAAACTTTACAGTTGGCGCGCACATGTTGTACCGAAGTAACTAAAACAATTTTCATAACATTTTTTAATAAGGAAACAGGTAATGTTCACAAAAGTAAAAGGTTCTCGCGGGTATTTTGCTAGTAACTAAACCGTCTGGTATTAAATAAAGAAAAACCCCTTGGGGCACATTTCTATTTCTCAAAATTATCAGCGGAAACGCATTACTAAAATAAAAACTATATTATGTAGTAACTCGATCGTTAAATAACTTGCCTAAAAAGATAGATAAGTAAAGGTTGTAACTGCCCTCATCTCTTAAGCCACAATGCTGACTGTATTTCGCTTCTAAAAATCTCTTTCGATGTTGGGTTTTCCGCATTCGATCTCACTCCCGTAACTTAGGAGGCCATCAATCTACGTATCTACATCTATTAATTTATAAAAAATATATTTGCTAAGGCTTATAGGTTGCCGACCGTGATGATCCTGAAAGCGGTCCGTCTGCCCGACGTGATGATCCTGAAAGCGGTCCGTCTGCCCGACTTACACAACTCCAACAAACAAGCAACAAATCTGCAGAATGACACTTTATAATATTACGAGCGAGTTTACGACCGGCGGAAAAATGGGGGGCTCCCCCCGATTGTTAATTCAGTTACAATAAAACTGTTGTTGTGCGCGGCAAACGGCTCGACAGGAGGAATGTTTCCGTTTCCGGGCCGGGCCGGATGCTCTCCCGAAACGCTGAGGCATTCTCGCAGAGCGCCGCGGCCGCCCACCTCTAGTTGAGGGTTAACCCTGTCGTATTACGAATTAGCTGAAGGAAACTCCGTGGGAAGCACAAACCAGTGAGTTATTGGACGCAGACCAGATTAACTGGCTTCAAACCCACAAGCACCCCAATACCAGTTAAAATTATTGAAATCATCTATTGAAATGAGTGCGACCATATTACACGTCAGAATTTAATTTAAACATTCAAAAGTGATATATTATTCTCTTTAAACTCTTGTTTTCTAACGGTCAATTGAGAGAGTAACCTCATATGAGCGAGTCTACTCGGCTGTTCGGATACCTAATTGAGAAAGCACGCCCTGAAATGTTTTTGTACACTCTGATAGGATAACCTAAAACTCGCCGTACAATATTTGATTGTAACATGGCGGAAATAGATTTTTTATTACTTAATGTTGTGTTACAGCATAAATTGTACAGCACGCCAAATTATCATAATTTCTTTACATTGATGTTGTCAGAACAAACGGAGAGGTTTAAGACGAGATCAAAAATGATAACGATATAATATTTACTCGGGTTCCCCTTTAGAATCCCTAATCGTTATTTGTCATAATGCATCGTATGTCCGAATTTTCCGCTCAGTCCGCTTAAATTTTAAAGCTTTTTAGTGTTGTATAATACAACTCTAACCTAACCGAACCGTATATATAATTGGACAACTTAAAAAGTTACCTGACTCATCTGAGAACCAGCCTAAAAAATTCTGACAAACAATATGTTAGGACAAACGTTGTTACTGAAGGACACTGATTTAGCTGGCTATATTAAAAACACGCCAGTAATCTTTATCCGGTAACCGGGACTCCGACAGGTTACTCCGAAAGCTAAACACTCCGTCTTCGCATCTCTGGTTTTCAAATTTAATTTAGCATAGCCAGCGTCAAATGTACATGTTCACTTTTATGTGTTATGGCATAAACATTATTAGTATATCTCGTTTAACATTGCTTACACGGCTGTAAAGCGTGAAGGTACAAAAGTATCCATCTACTTTTGATGTTGACACGATACATTTTAATAAATCTGTTAGCAGTCAAAGGATTCAGTAATTAACATTTTGATTAAAACAAACTAGTACAAACGGTCCAATCGTAATCCAGTTTCAATTACGCTATTAATTCCAATGAGAAATTAATCTGTGGAGTATCCTTGCAACTTTATTATAACACCCAGTTTCACATCATACACTGTGCTGGCCACCCAGTTCATATCTCAGCGGCTAAGCGCTGACCCCTAATCAATGAAACTCGGAACACTCGTACCAAATCAAATGGGTCGTAAGTCGCAAGCCAAGAATCGCGGCCAATGAGCAGCGAGGAATCATTGAAAAAGTTTGGTTAAACGTCCCACTTTGAACGGAACGACGCGACAGGGCCACTGCATAAAGAATGCTCCCAACTTAAAAAGTTTTAACACAACTATTAGTTAGAGAGGTTTTATTCGAAACCATTTCGTATTTTAAAATGCCAGAGCTACGCGAAAGATTTACGGTGCGGAAGTATTGTTTTTATGGCAAGTAGAAGGCAAAAGAGCACACTAGCCACGTCGTATTGTTTTAACTCGGCCACTATTACTGTCAAGTAAATAAGAGTCATAACGTTGACAATATTATGTCTAAAATGTTATGGTTTCACCGCGAACTATAGAGCCCCTAACACCTAAACAAAGAACATGATCCCACGATTCTAGTGTCGGAGGCGAGTATATATACACTACGAGTTAATTGCCTGCGGTGCAGGACCTTCACAGAGCGGATAGTGTGTGCCACCTCTTTGTAAACCACGTTGTACACATTACTAGTTTCGGTAAACGCATCGAAAACTCTGCATAATAGACCGCTTTTGGTATAGCCATTGAATTTAAACTAGGGCGGCAGCCGCACGGGCATATTCGCGGCGATTCTCACTCCTTTGTATCTAGCCCTATCCCGATATGACATCACCTAACCCAAGCCACAGTACAAAGAATAACAGCACGGGACGCCGCGGCGCCGCTTGGATTTAGATACCTATTTTTGTACAAAATCAAATCAAATCATAATATTTATTCAGTAAGTAAGTAAGTAAGTAAGTAAGTAAGTAATATCTTTATTGCGTGGAATTGGGTGGGGTTGTCAGTAAATTGGCCACACACGGGCTCTTTTACATGTCGGTAATACAGAGTGAATCCACTAGCGCTTCGGACAAGACCATCGTTGCAGAGAAAAAGCGCCGCAAGTAACTCCAGCAGAACGTATTTTTTTCAGAAACATATAATACAATAATACATAAAAGTAAGTTAAATTACAAGGTAATAAAGTAACAAATATTAATTAGAACTAGCACAAGTATAAACATTATCTCTATAAATGTAAGGTCAAATACATTAAACTAAAAATAATGACTAGGAGAACAACACGACAAGTTCTCTACGTCAAAAGGCATAAAGGGAATAATTATCTAAACAACAAGTCCTTGCAAACGTGAACAGACTGGACCTCTCAAACAGTACCCGTTCACGCACGAGTATGACGCGTATCTCAGCCATCGTCGCCTCCCTCTACCTCGCTCACCGTGTACATGCACTACTTATCATACCTACTATTACCTACTTAACGAGTTGAAAACTTTGCCAGGAAAGGCACTAAGTTAGTTCCCAAGAAAACTATTACACTTTTTCTCGCAAACCTCGCATCCGCAAACCACGATGAAACCAAGCGCTATTAACAAATCGAGGCAAATTTCTTGTGACTGCAAAAGGCGTAACAGCAAAAATACAAGCCTGCGCAAATAAGCCCGAGAAAAAGAGACGAGGTGGTCCCAGTCACTTAAGGTTCCGAGAAAAACGTGGTACAAAAATTCGCTTTGAAGAAACAACGATTACGAAGAATTTTATTAAACTACTTAAGAAACCTTTTGCTTTTGTTATTTTGATTCAAACCACCAACCATTTGCTTCAACAGTTGTATTGCCTGTGTCCCATTTTTAATGTTGTTAGCGTTGAGCGTTATGGTAGCTGTTTTTAAATTTTACACGTAACACAAGCAGTAATGATTTTAAGAAAGATAGAATGAAACAAAGCAATTTGTGGTGTCGCTTTGAAATATCTGGGTGATGTAAATATATCTGGACAACACAGGTTTATATTTATTTGGATATCAGGAAGGTTAGTTTAATATGTAGCATTTATTAAAAAAAACAGATGCCTTTCACTCGTCACTCATGACTGAATCGAGAAGAAGCGATGGAGCTGACGTAACTTTGAACTTCGATTTCAAAATTACGTGAGTTCCGGCAATATATTATGCACGAGTAGCTATACTTACAATGATCATAATGTGGTTAAAGAATGATCAACATTTTTTTAAAGTTTTAGGTAATTCTGTAACTCTGCCTACCTTACTCTGGGATTACAGGCGTGAAGGTAGGTATGTGGCTATACTTACTTGTAGTCGTTGATAGACTTTCATCGTTCAAAGAGTAGTAGGTTGAGCTGTTCCACCTCTACTGTGGATAAGCCAGCGTGAAATAAAATATCCGTCCTCGGGTAGGTAATATTGTAAGTAATATCGAGTGTGTGACGAGGGTCCGGCCTTATCGCGCCGCACGTGCCTATTGATTCCACGTAAAACATCGGATCATGCTCGGGCCCGCCGTGGGGGCGGCTGCGGCTTGTTACGGGGATTTAGGACATGATACTGTCTTCTTGCGGTGGTTTTAGCTCGCGTGCATTGTTAATAGGAAAGAAGTCAAATCCTACGAAGATACTTACTTATTCTTTGTCAAATTCAAATTCAAATTCAAATTCGTTTATTGCATTGTCCTAATACCTCTTTCTTTTTCTTTGCAAGCGTGGTAAAAACGAGATATAGGTACTAGTACACATTGATAAAAATGTCGCCTTATGGCGAAAATCAGGGAGCGAAGCATGTCGTGCATACGCTCGGGTTGCGCTCAGGTTCAGTGTGGACTGCCGAACCGCAGAGCACTAGCAGAAGCTAAAATTAAACCCACCTAAATGCACGAAACGGACAATTGTGTTTTTTGACAGGGAATTCGTAATGTCGTACTTTTAGTATGTAGGTATGACGTGGCTATTGTATACTCTCTATTGTACAAGAATAAAAAAAAAACAAAGGCAATATAACAAAAAAAAATTGTACCAAAAACGAAGTTAACTTTATCAACAACGCTAACAAAATTTGAAAAATGTTTCGTAAAAATCTGGGCATTTAAGGGGATAACAATTGTATGAGAGCCATACGGCAGCCGAGGTGCAAACGTGATCGCTCCCGCGCGGGGTCGCCTCGTCGCGGTCCGACGCGTCATTTGAATGACAAAGGCGCGGCGTGGCGCGGCATAATGCCGCGGGATTAGCCGCGCCGCATCTCCGCGCTCATTACTCATTAGGGCATGTATCGGCGCTCTCCTGCGAGCGCGGACCTGGTGCCCGCATGGTTAAAGCCGCGAGAGGATTCACATAAATACCAAGCTGAGACTTTTATGATGTGATGCGGAACGAGTAGTATCTGATGGATAAAATCTGACAACCCCTCTCTTCTCTTCTAATTTGACCCTGACAAGAATCGAACCCGCTGCCTGTGACACGGTGGAGCATGAAATAACCAAGGCTAGGTGATCAAAAATCTTCACCATATTCATTATGTTTTTGTTTACAAATTATTAAATTACCTCTGCTTGCGAGAGTAACCATAACCTAACACTATATTTTTACTCCTCTACACTGAAAGGGTTGGATGGATTTAGATGAAATTTGAATTGAGATAATACCACATAGATATATAGAAAAAATAAATGATATGGAGCAATTTAACTCTACGAGACCGAAATCGCGGGCAGAAGCTAGTTGTAAATATAATTCCTAATTAGTTAAAAATAAAAAAATATTTGCATCACTTGCCTACTCGCAAATCGAAATCACTTAAAGGAATAAGTTCGCTTTTGTATGTTGTTTTTGTTTTTCTTTTGTACAATAAAGTGTTTACATACATACATACATAATTATAATTCAGGCATAAAAGTCAATGATCGTTCACAAAAAAAGTCGCACTACCACACAAGTGAAGTGACACATCTTGCTTGTTACTGCGGGGCGCGGGGCGCGGGCGGGCAGGCGACGAGCATCTCATCGAGGTGGTCGTTAATTACGAGTCATGGAGCGCCGAGACCGATGAATGGGCAATTGATCGACGCCGCCCCTCGCGTCGCCAGGCGCCGGCGAGCTCCCGAGCTGCCGAAAGTGGCAATGTCGGAGAAAAATTTTTTAGTGCCTATGTTTTTATAGTTTAAAAGTAGAAGGCAATAAAGCAAACGGGCTACCTGAGGGTAAGTAGCCTTGACGGCGAATAATATTTGCAATCACGAATCACCACACGACCAAACAATCATTCAGAAATGTACACATACTACACAGGTACAGGTAGCACAGTGGTTTATTCAAATGTACGAAAGCACTACTGTCAACCAAGTTTGGAACTCTTTGGCTACAAATTATAATAACCATACGTCAAAAAGCGGGGACGTGAGTCTTAGAATCAGCTGCACCACCCACACTCCAGTAGAGTCCATCGAAAAAGATTTGGAGAACATTTGGCTTTGTAAAACAGAAAGATAAGTAAGGGATCTGCGTTGACGGATGAATGATTTAGCAAACAGCCACCTCCGAGTTTCCTTCCTTCGGGCGCTAAGTGAATAGTTGCCGTCCAAGTTGCTAAGCCGCTAAGTAAGCCGCACAAGTTGGTCTCAAGTCGCGGACACTGCGAGCCGCGCGCGGACGAGATATCGGAGATTACACACGCCCCGCACGAGCGCGGGCGCACCGCACCCGCCGCGCTCACCTCGCGTTTACTCGCTTTGACGCACTTGGAGATGACAGGGTTAAAGAACGTAACGACTTGGATATTTAAGAGAAGAGGGAGGAGAGAGATTCTCAAAGGTCAACAATGCATCCACATTTTTCTTCCGCGAGCCTAGACAATTTGCATTCTAGAACAGCTAACGACTTATATTCTCGTTACGAGTATTGTTAATGCATCTTGTCTGTCTCATGACGACTCAACTAATGGGCTCATGGTGTCCTCTAGCAGAAATAAAATGCAGAGCCACCAACTAGTAATGATAATACACTACTTTTATCAGCGTCCGTTTAAAAATTTGTATCATCCTGTCGTCGAGTGTAATACGTCAAATACTCCTTGCATTACTTGCAACGTAAGAATGAAGCTTTCAGAAAAAATGTTGTTAATCCGAGCTATTTCGAGTAGTTTAGTGGCCGCTATCATCAACAATTAGGGCGCCTTAGTGCCGGCCGGCCGCGCGGGCCCGCCCGGCAATAGCGCGCCGCCGCCGCCGCGCGCCGGTATCGGCAGCTTTCATTTCATTGTGCGGACCTATCTGCCGGCGTGGCGAGGCGCAAGGGTGACTATGTGGCTATGTTTTGGAAGAATATACTAGGAATACAAAAAAATACATTTTGATTCGGAAGTGTGTGTGTATACATTCGGGATGCACGTAGTACATTTATAGGATAATAATTGCTGTCACGTAGAAGCTTTTTTTGGGATAAACGACAATTTAAACGATGCATAAAAGAGGAGTTATTACCTACTCAAAATTATGATTTTCAATATAGACCCGCGGATGCATGCGGCTCCTCGTCATCGCGATGAAATTGGAAATGTTTCCAGCTCAGACTGCTTTATGAGTTCGCGATCGTAAACTCGTCGAGCGGGAGTTTTATCAAATATAGCTGAGGAATCACCGGAATGATGCAAAACGGAAAAATATCTACGATACTAGTTTGTTCTTCTTTCTTTTTCTTGCTTTTATGTTCATTCCTACTAAACTGTTCGGTAGTATGATTCAAAACTAGCGCAAAAACTTAACACCTTGTTTTTTGCTTAGGTCAAGGAAATTCTAGTTTTTCTTATTTATTTGGTTTAATTACGAAAAGAGGACAATTCTACATACAAACTAGTGTCTAAATATAGTAGTTTCCGATATCACAGTCGCACAATGGTGTGATCTGTCATGTTTGTGATGTATCTTGGAGCGGCAGCCCGCGAGCCGCTCGCGCCCGGAACAATGCCGGCGCGTGGTCACCGCAGATCAAAGTGATTTGCTTTCGTTCCGGCCGACGGCTCCCAATCTGCTAGTTCGGTGATTGCTTTTTGACATGCCCATAGTGCGAGCAGACCCACGGCCGCACAATAATGGTTACGAATTAAGGTACGCTTTCTAACTGCAGGCCGCAGACCACAGCCGGTTGCCGGCCGCCTATGGATCGCGTTTGTGACGCGGCGACAACGCAATATGAGGAACTAACGTGGTGGCACTAACTGTTTGCCCATCGAAATGAAAACCGAAACTTTTAAAAAAATTACACGATATTTGAGTAGGATAATATTCCGAATGATTTTTCAGTCTCTTCAAATAAATATAAAATTAAATGTTAACGAAAATGCATAAATGCATCACGACCGACTGAAAACAGTTCGGAGTTAATGATTTGTCAATCTTTGTGAAATTAAAAAAAAAATGTAATAATGAAACCCAATACGACCGGAAATGGATCCGTGTATCGGAAATATTTCTCCGTTCGAACATTTTTCGAACATCCATCGTAATCACCAATCACTTTAAGGCAATTAACTCGGATTTATAGCTTAAGTTTCTGTTTAATAATATTAAACATGCGCTGAGTTATGGTAAGTTATATGTTATTTGGTGAGTATTAAACCTCTTAATAATCTCATTAGAGAGTACCTACCTAGGACCGTGCACAAACTATTCAACAAATCCAATATGAGCCTAACAGGAGTCGTACAAACGTGTAAGTTTGCTTGATCGTAGTCGTAGCTCAATTTAGAAATCTTTAGACTTCGTCTTTATTGGAGGACCAATGTTCTGCGACACGTCGAGGTTATGGTTGTTGTTAGTAAAGGTAGCAAAACAAGCAAAAATCCGAGAAATATAAACTGGTCGCTGGAGATCGCAGCTCAAAGGACATATTATTATACGTCTCCCAACGAACTTGTAAACTAAGGCTTTTGGGTGTCTGAATGTAACCTAACGAGAATAATTTAAGTCAATCTACCTGCATGTTGCTTTTAGAAGACGACGCGAGTGAACTATTTCAGGATTCGCTTCTAGTCGAACCAATAAGGAGAAAGATTTTCAAATGATTTAGTTTCGCTTATTCCATGATTTGATAACGTACTGTAATGCATTTGATTGAGTAGGTAAATTATTTGTATAACATTAATACAAATAAAAATCGCCAGGAAATAACATGAAAACTATGACAGTAAAAAAAGATCCGTTTTGAAATATAAAACGATAAATACAGGGTGGACCATAAGTAAGTTAACATTTGAATTAGCCGCTACGTCTATTTGAGTGGGAGGGGGGGAGTGCGGGGTATGTCAAATGATAGAGCGGCCATTGGGGATTTAGTAAGATGGCGTCATTCACCGGAGAACAACGTGCGTTTTCTGTACGCGAATATTACCGAAACCGCGATTCTGCAACCGAGGCCAAGAGAAAATTTTGCTATCATTACAACATACACAATGATAATTTTGCCCCGTCGGGTCATATAATAAAAAAATGGGTTCAGAAGTTCGAAACAACGGGTTCGACACTAAATATGCCACGATCCGGCCGGCCAAGGACGTCACGTGACCCTGAAAACGTGGAGCGTGTTCGAGCGTCTGTTCAAGGTCAACCTGGTCTCTCAACTCGGAAGTGGTCTACTGTCTTAAAGGTATCGAGATCGACTTTAAACAGCGGTATGTCGAAATGTTGCAGTTATTTTTTGCTCCTGCACTAAAAAACTTTAAGGGCTATAACATACGGACTTGGTTTCAGCAAGATGGTGCAACTTGTCACACCTCCAATGACGCGATTGCCGCCGTCCGGGAATTATTCGGAGAAAAAGTGATTTCCAAAAGAGGTTGCATAAACTGGCCACCTCGAAGCCCAGATTTATCCCCAATGGATTATTATCTTTGGGGATATCTCAAAAGTAAAGTTTATGCCAGCAAGCCAAGCTCCATCGAAGAATTAAAAGAAAATATTCGCGACGAAATGCAACGAATTCCCCATAAAACTCTACGGGCAGTAATGGAAAATTTCCGATACAGGTTATTCGAGTGCCTGGACAGGAAAGGGCTACATTTAGATAATGTTATTTTTAAAAAATAAAAACCCAATGTGTCTACTTTCATTGTAAATAAACGTTTTTATACTGTGCATATGTTATATTATTTATAATGACATTTTAAATGTTAACGGACTTTTGGTCCACCCTGTATTAGCCTTTAGAGACAAAATATTATCTTCCAGCTTGCCTATGCATAACTACAAAAGCGCGTGACAACCAACGAAACATAACTATTCAATCTGTATACAACGCGAGTACGGCTCAAGGCGGCGACGGCTAAATATTTGAAGAAAGCACAGAGGCAAGTGCTTGGAAACAAATCCCACCTGATCTGTGTGATCAAACAGCGCCGCCGCTGTTGACTATCGAATTGAAAATTGTAAATAAAGCATCCAACAACCAACATAAACTGTTCGTCCCGCCTTATTTACCGTAGGACTCAGCACACGACTACCCTGCAAGTTGTAGGCAGTCAGCGCATCCCTCTCGAATTGTACTAAAGGGAAAGAGCGAAAGACGCGTCGAAGGGGAGAGTGGCGGCCAGGAAGCGACGAGCGCTGCGTCGATGCCGCTCCTTAAAATGCAAAGCATGTCTTGTCAAATTTGTGTGTTGCCGCCATACCGCGGATCATATTATACGATTTCCTCAACCCGCCGTGCTGCGGGCGCGCTTTTTGGATTCCCTAACATTGTTATGCTTTTAGTGAGGGTTTACATTTTTGCTAGAGTGGAATAAGGTAATACTTAAAAGAATATAAAAACATTGAAATATGTAACAAATGTGGAATGAAAGGACTGATGCTTGAGCGAGGTAACGTTAAGGGTATGAACAAACAAGTTGGTTTGAATTTATTTATTGAACGATCTAGATCCTACAGAATTTGGCGCCGCATCAATAAGCGATAAGCGATAGAGGACTCGGGACTACGTTCAGCGTGAGCCACGGGTCTTGCGTGGTTGTGCGACGGCCGTACCCATCGTCAGGCTGCAGCTGAGCTTACTAGCACCAGTGAAATGCAAGTCTGAAGATGACTGCGGAGATTCTCGTGAGCATGTAAACATCTAAACTAGCCTCATAATTGTATAAATAGTCTAAGCATTTGCGGTCACCTTTTCGATTTACCTTTGTTTCGGCGAAATATGTTTGCCAAATGTATCGTTTCACTTAAATATCAGGGGACTTCTCAACCCGCTTTGTTTTCTGAAACCGTAAATATTTTAGGATTTTATGTAAGCTAACCTAATGTTATCTATAGGGTTCTACACGATGGTACTGAAATATATCCAGAAAAATCATATAACATTGGGTTGGCAAAAAACGATACATTTGGCAAACTTATTTTTGCCAAACGGCAGGCTTACATGTGCTATGCTCCTTGCACAATTTAAAACACAGCGCTTTATAACAACAGTGATATGTCCGACATGGGGCAATAAGAGTAAATTACTAGGCCCGGGTAACCCGCACGTCCACGCCGCTCGGACCCCCCCCCCCCCCGGGTCGGACGCGGCCCTACTTTGATTTGGGTATAATGACGTTCGACGGGAGATTATTGTGCAGATATCAGGAGTGACGCGCGGAGGTCGCGCCGACCCTTGCAAAAGACGGAGAACGTTCAACGAGATTCGCGCATAATGGCATCAAGTATTTACAAGAATACCGAAAATATCTCCTAGTTGAAATGTGAAAGGTCTGCTAAAGGGGTTTGAGACGTAATATATTATATTTTCTGGTAAAATAAGCGAAAATGCCAATCACCTGGAGACCTTTCTGTCGACCGCTGAAAATTGCCATATTTCAGGCGACACGATATAACATCGCGTTGGGATCACCGGTGGCGGCGCGTGCGCTTGTGCTTTCTCATACGTTGTAGGTTTGTGCGCCGGGAGCTCTATATGGATTTACATATGTTGGGCTCACTCCGTTCACCAGCTGGCAATAAGTAGAGCCTTACGCATTTTCTACGAACCCTACATTTTACATATCTAATGTCAAAAGCCTAAACAAGCCGACGAGTCTGAACAAAGTTCCCGTATATATCTCGTTTCGTTTGGGCAAAGGCAAAAGGCTAGCGGCGTGTTGGCGGCAGTGTTCGGCGCGCGGCGCGGCGCCCCGTCACCCCGAGCGGCGTTACTAAGAATCGCATTACCGTGCGTGTCGCGCCCGCACATTTAGCGTCGATGAATATTCAAATAGCTTTCACGTCTCCGCCGTTTTGTGCGAGTGCGTACTCCCGGCCAATTAGCGCCGCCGTAACGCTCGCGAAATGTCTGCCTAATGAGTCCTCGCGGGGTCTGCCGAGGGCTTGTGGCGGCGGTCGAGCATCGAGCAGCAGTTGTACCCAGCTATAGTAGGAACTATTTAAAATCACGATTCCCACTTGAGAGCTTAACTGCCGAACAATGGCATTGTTATCCTTTGTAAACCCAACCGTTAATTACCT
The DNA here is from genome assembly GCA_963966035.1 of Acleris laterana. Classification (NCBI taxonomy): domain Eukaryota; kingdom Metazoa; phylum Arthropoda; class Insecta; order Lepidoptera; family Tortricidae; genus Acleris; species Acleris laterana. The sequence goes on from CAWYPN010000322.1 coordinate 14,720, forward strand.
GTGCAAAATAAATACCATAAATAACAAAATATGTCATATGAATAACAATAGTATTTCTTCAGTAATAAGGTTCATATTGTCATAGCATAGACATGTCTGTCTATGTTTGTTACAGATGATATTTTTATAAAAATGCTAAATGCTCGACCCGGTGGTCCTTATTATATGTCATTTCCAAAAGGATCTATGTGAAGTGTGTCCTATTCCAATTTGAACCTTATTCGCAAGACGGTAAAGTTGTAATTCATATATATTTTTTTGTTATTGATGCATTTCAAGTTGTACAGGTAGTTAGCGGTTGCGTTTAACAAAAGATAACAATGCCATTCATCGCGGATAAGTTCTCAAGTGGGAATCGTGATTTTAAATAGTTCCTACTATACCTACCCAGCGGCTCCGGCACGACTGGCTTTTAGCGGCGTAGTATATTATTGTCATTAGTCAAACCCAAAATGCTAGCAGAACTGTGATATTATTCAATGCCGTGCATCTGCGATATTAAAGTGGCAACTGACTGCGACCTGCTTATCTTATCGCATCCATTAGATAAGGGCCGTCAGTGATACATTAAACCAAAATGTTACAAGTCAGTCGCGACCTACACAGCCTAACCTCGAGAAGCAACGGCTTGGACACGAATTACCGCGATCCTAGCACGACACGTTTACGTAGGGGCTAAATTAGATTAGTTGTCTAGCGCACAAAAAACAATTGAACGAACAATCCTTTGCTGTGTTGGAAAACAATACCATAGCCTCAAATAAGTCTAACCGTGAAAACACAATCTTCAAAGCAAAAACAACGAGGGACTTTGTTTTATTGCGTGTAGTGATCATGCATAAGTTTAACACAAACAAACGTAGACAAAACTCAAACAGCAAGGAACAGGCAAATAGGAGCCCGAAAGTTTCAAATGAAAAACGAATAATTCACCGCGAAACTTGGGCTCGGACGAGGAGCGCGCCGGAACACGGCGACACACGGATGCGCATAAATTTCAAATATTTTGTTGCACGATCTTATTTTTTAGCATTATTCCGTGATGTACATTTTGTGAAATGCATTGCAATTTTATGTTAAGGAATCTCGAACCAAAGAACTACTTCCTCATATTTAATTCATTATTTTGTGTCAGTTTTTGGTTAGCGTTAATTTAAAACTAAATTACCCAAAACATCTAACACAAGCGTCTTGAGAGACTTTTGTAAATTATTATTTTTCCGTGGGAATGACATGAGTTCAAATTTTCCATACGTAGCCATTAAAGAAAGATGACACGGTAAAAAGTAAGGCCCACGGACGGGAGGCGACGAACCGCATTGTCCGGCGCGGGCCGCGGGCGCGGCGGGACACGGCTCCCATGCTCCCATGGTCTCCGCGCCGACAGCCAGGCTGCAACCTTAAGAGAATGGGGTTGGATCCAGTTCTCATAAAGCGAGCAGTGCTCCCACTGCACATACAGTTATGTACAAAATATGGTACGGTCGAAGCCTCAGAAATATCTCCACACTATGTCAAAAGCATTTTTCATTACAGTCTGTAAATGTACGGTCTCGAGCGTTAAATTGGGACCCATTTTAAGAAAAATATGCTTGAAATTGTCCATGTCATTACAAGTGTCAAGTCACTTGTTACTTTTAGGAAACTCAACCTTAATGTTGTAGATTGTTTGATTGACTTTGGACCTAAGGTGAGTACCAAATGAAATCTTTTAAACACAACTTTTTATGTACACATTCCATAAAACCTGCGGTCAGGTTAGGTTAGAGTTATATCATAATAACACAAAAAAAAACAATGGCTCTAGGATTTTTTTATGGTATTGGAGGCAAACGAGCAGACGGATCGCCTGATGGTAAGCGATTACCGTCACCCATGGACACCTGCAGCACCAGAGGAGTCACAGGTGTGTTGCCGGCCTTTCAAATGAGAGTACACTCTTTTCTTGAAGGTTTGAAGGTCGTAACGGTCCGGAAATACCGCAGGCGAGAGACCATTCCACAGTTGTGCTGTGCGAGGCAGGAACTGTGAACTTGTGGACTGCCAACCATCTAAATGATGGTGGTGGAAATACTGTCGCGTAGGACGAAGGCGGAAGGATGCGGCAGGAATTAATCCGAACAGCTCATCGGAGCACTCCCCGTTGTACAAGCGATAGAGAATGCAGAGTGAGGATACATCTCTACGCAGTGCCAAGGAGTCAAGCCAATTAGAAGCACGCTGGCAGCCGACAATTCGAGTCGCTCTCCGCTGGATGCGGTCCAGAGGGAGAAGTTGGTACTGGGGAGCCCCAGCCCACAGATGAGAGCAGTATTCCATATGCGGCCAAATCTGCGCCTTAAATAAACGAAAATTCGGTCTATCAATGTATTAGGACAAGAGGGTTTACCATTGAATTGCCGACAAACTTTTAATCGAATATTATTTCAAAGACAACGTTTCAAGTATTTTCATTTCATCGACAAGTCATTGCGTCGAGGACTCGATACTAGGTAATTTGAAACGTGGTCTTTTAATTGGTAGTTTACTTATTTCAATAGAATTCATGTCATGACTAATCATTTCGGGTTTTTTTAATTGTTTTTTTTTTACTTGTAATAATATTTATTCCGCATAACATTATTTCAATTGGTAATATTTTGCTATCAAAACTAAACAGTAATGTGTCATGCTTTTCTGTCAACAGTTCATTTTCTTGGGGGTCGCAGTTCTAACCTAACCTAACCCGCTTCTGTCAACAGTTCGTTTTCTTGGGGGTCGCAGTTCTAACCTAACCTAACCCACTTCTGTCAACAGTTCGTTTTCTTGGGGGTCGCAGTTCTAACCTAACCTAACCCACTTCTGTCAACAGTTCGTTTTCTTGGTGGTCGCAGTTCTAACCTAACTTACTTTAAAAGCCTCGTACTTCTATTTCTTGATATAACTAGTTATGCAATAATATTATTAATTTAATATTATCAATAAATCTTACTTTTATTATACATAGGTATTTGTTTGTCACACTACATAATTTGAAAAATGTATAAATTTGCAATAGGGCATATAAAAATTGTATTAAAGTAATACGTCGAAGAAATGAATTGCAATGTTTTGTAGTTGTACCAATTAAGATAATTTGAAACAAATCAGCGATTAAGTAGTATTCGTTAATTAGTATTTCCACGTAGTAAGATACATTTAAATAAATAGTAGTTGAAATAAAATAACGCCAAACAATATTACTAGTACTAATGTTTCGATGAATCGTTGTCGATGAAATAATATTCGATGAAACGGTTGTCGGCAAAACAAGGGTACACCGGACAAGAGACTAATAGGGAATCCGATTTAAATAAATATAGACCCAATAGTTGTCTATAAGTAATAAGAACTATCAACAGGTAGGTATATATTTTAGACCTCGTTATTAATCAATCAGACGTTTCGGCTGGGTTATATAACCCCCCCACGGAAGGACCTCAATCATTGTATTTTCTGTAAACTTGGCGTATATTTTATCACTGTAAAGGAACAAAAATATAATCCATACTCTGACGTTTATTGCATTCCACAATGTGAGTTAACTGTTGACAGGCTTACTGAAGCTAATATAGTAATAAATATAAATAACTTAATATGAGTGGTCGCTATCGTCGAGCGGACTCTCGCGCGGCGCGCGGCAGCAGCGTCCGCACCGCGCGGGAGTACGGGCGCGCGCCGCGCGACCCTCCTCATCCGAGAGGCGATTCCTTCCCATTCATTGCGCATCCCCTTTTTTAATCCGAAACTTATGACCGTGTTAATGTAACGGCAAGGGTTAATATCGTATTTTATTGGAGGCCCTCTGCGACGGTCAGATTTTTACTTTTACGGAGTGCGGTAAATTCATTTTTATACGTGGCTCGGGGCTCAATATGAATTACGAGGGGCTGTCCGGAGATACCGGCGCGTCGGCGCGGGCGGCAATTATTACATTAGCCCAGGTTTCACTGCAGAAACAACCAAATAGGTATTTATAACAACATTTAAAGAAGCGTGAGCGGGCCGGAGCTCGAGGCTGTGTGGTTTGGCGTTAACAAAGTGTAGATAGCTCAAACGGCAGCAAATAAATATTTATCGTACGAGTACTGGCCGGCGCCGGCGCGTGTCGCGGGGCTCTACAGACTTCAGATATGCTGTATATTTTGGAGGATAAGCCTCCACTCACCTCCATTCTAGGGCTGACACACCGTTGCCGTTGTAAAATATTTATCTAACCTATTGTGATGTTTTTGTTCGAATAAATATCAGGTAAAACCGATTTAATTGGCCTCGACAATTTATTTCAAACATATTTCCGTTTGAGTTCCGAACCCTAGTCCCCAATTATCTCGCCGATGAGCGAAATATTGACACAAATCTTCAAAGGGCTCATCGGTAATCAATTACTGTAAATATTTCAAAAGGCGATCTCACCGGCAGCAGGCGCCCCATTACCGAGGAATCAGAAGCCGAGAAAATTCATGGAAGAGCCGCGGCCTTCAACGAGGAAGTCAGTGGGGGGGGGGGGGGAATAATGTTAGATACGACGGATAACAGATGTCAGGACTCAGTGTTGGCAAAAGTGTTTGTACTCGTAGTAATAATAATAATACGTATCTTCTTTTTAATGTAACATTTACGTTAAGTAAATAGTTGCATGCCTATGATAAAATGTAGCCAACATCGAAAAATATACCTGGAACTAAACACATCTTATCGTAACGATTGTTGGGTCAGAGTAAACCCAAGTTCCACGTTTCATCACGTTAATTGTATGTTTTTAATTTATATAACTACCATTTATCTCTGTTGACTCGTGGCGTGAACATCACTTGACATACTTTTAAAATCAACTCACTTTGTTGAAAAAACATAATTATCTGCGACGTAATAAGATTATATTCAATTTAAACAGTGATAAGGCAGCAGTTCGCGAAGATATCTATGATTATCATGAATGGGAAGGATCCCGGGCCTGCGGCTGAACGCCATAACGACTCGCGCATTGTGCTATTTTTAGCTCGCGGGAACATCCACGGTTGATAATGACCGACTTCAACTTCGCTTTGGTTGCGGAGATGGAGGCAAGTAGCCGCGTGAATTATGGCTCAACTAGTCTGCATTGTCATTTTAATTAGAAACAAATTAGAAGGGCACTGCTCAATAAGGTAAACATTTTCAGGGTTCCGTATCCAAATTAGACCCGAATACTAAGCCTTCGCTGTCCGAACGTCCTTCCCAACTTATACAAATTATACAAAAATGGATTACAAAAGTATTTGCTCTGTGACAATGTGGAGTGGAGGTAATTGAAATAGTGCAAGGCCACGTTTTTTTATAAAATTGGGCCATCATCAATATGAAAATGCTAGTCTGAAGTAGGCGATTTGAGAGTCAACAGGAAGGGAGGTTACGTCAGAAAACAATAATAACAGAAAATAAGATAAAAAAGATCAAACTTTTTTTTGGTTTTGTTCTAGGTATGGTTAAAGCGATACAACATACAAGCGTCTTTGGTGTGATTATATTGCTAACCATAAAAAAATAACAAATATAACAAAAACTGTTCAAGTATGAGTCGGGCGTAGAATCCTCGAGTGCGCCATGACGGTATTTTTACCCTTATGTCATTATGACTAGGTTGGTTGGTGTGCGCGGTGTCCCGCCGGCGCCGGCGCCGCTGAGCACCTCGCGCCGGTAGCGCCGACACGTCCTCGCTCCTGCTCGGGCACCACTCGAGCCCGACGATGAAAGGCCCGCGCCTAAACGTCCCCCCGCACCTAATACAATATACGCGGCTTCATAAATATATTTCGCCCTGCAGAACACACGAGTGGATCCGAGCTCACATCAAACGCCGCCGTGATCCGCCCGTGTTTTACATATCAATTTGGCTTTCATCGCGGCGCTTCTTTTTGTGAAAACTCGGTCTATTGCTAAGTTATTTTCTTTGTCGACAAAGTGGAGCCATTCCTCAAAGTGAGAGCTCGCTATCCGCCGCTGGAGTTATTGTGTGATATTAAACCTGGTTCAGTAGAACTCCGTTTGATAAATGTTACCGCGCACTCGAAGTGTAATATCTAAGGCTTACGAGGTACTTCGGGAACTAAGTTTCTAGTTTTATTCGCTGTCGACGCCAATAGCGACGTAGTTATAGCGTGCTTTACGGCGAAGCGAGCTCTGGGAGAAGAGCTGCGGCCGACGCGGGCGCGGGCTGCGGCTGCGACCGAGGCACATTCAAATGCTCCAATTGTTTCCTCCATTGTCGGCGCACGGCGGAGCGCGTACGGCGGACGAGACGCGAGACTAATGCCCCTTCGGTGCCTGCAGTCGGAAAACTGACAAAGTTCTCGACATTTCGTTGCAACTATCTTGTAAACATGGCAGCAAAATTTGGACGTATTTACTTGGTCATAAGATTCCAAGTCCCGTGACTGTGAGCATACTTAAGAGTGAAATTTTTCACGTATCTCTTGAACAAATTGCGATGTTAGAATGTTGTTTGGTGGTCGGTGACGTCATTTGTGCTGTTAAGTGGATTCAGTGCTTCCAGGCGAGCGACGAACCTTGTGCGCCACAAACAGTATTGTTCAACCAATTTCGTTCTGAGCGACGCGTTAAATATGTATGCGCGTGTAACGTAAAACGCTGTTTGTACAAGCTTAGGCAGTAAATTACTTAGGTACCTACTTATATCTACAGAAACAACACATGCTCTTACTCAATATATTCGGAGACAGGTATTATTTTGTTTTTTAACTTATTCAATCAAAATAAAATAACTCTTCATACACTTCATACCCACACGCACTAACACGTCCCCCCCCCCCCCGTGCTCGCTCCCCGCACCCCGCCACGCACCGCGGAGCCAAAGCAAAGTCATTAATTCTGTCGAGAAGAAATTAAAATCCGATACGACACAAATTTCCCTGCTTTATTCTCCATCGAAAAGAATCTTTTAATGTGAACACCACGCCCCAACCCCGACCGTGTCGCAGCGCAACAAGGCTCAAGTTCCGGCGCAGGCCCGGAGCACTTGGGATTAAAAAGATAGATGCAACGAAGAGTTTTCAATTTAATTTGCCGAACACGCCCTATTTTTTTTTAGTATTCATCTCCTTTTGATTAGATTAAACATTTAGATTGGAATATTTTCCTATTCCACGAGGCGCAGCGAGGCGACAACAAGCGGCGCGGCTCAATCGGTTTTATTTTATCTATGGTGTTATTCCGGGTCCCGGGTCCCGGCTCCCGGCTCCCGGCTCCCGGCGCCCGGCTCCCGGGGTCTCAGCCGCGTCATTTCTTCCCCGCGCGGGCCGCGGCGCCGGGGGGCGGACCGGTGCAGCGCAACCTCTTCTGAGATGACAGTGCACTCTGAAGTCTCTATTTTTTTTAAATCAACTCTGTTTTGTAAGATTTATATCCGAATGGATCTATATAATAGCTATACACATCATGCTTTGCAGCTTTCACGATGGAACAAAGCATAATTAACTAATTCAGTGCGTTTAAGATTAGTCATTATATATCTATATTATCTATCTTTATCTATATTAGTCATATATATCTATATTATCTATCTATATCTATATTAGTCATATATCGTAATCGTAAGTTTCATTTTTAAATTATTTCACATAATAGCCCTCATCAGAGATCATCTTTTCATTCACATTACAGAATAATGTTTCAGTTTTCTAAACACCGTGGAGCTTTTGACCGTGAATAGAAAGATTGTTGATATGGAACAATTTGTTTATTTACATTACGTTGTGACACATGTTATGAATGAATTAGTTAAGATGGAGCACACTGAGAGCATCGTCAGGATAAATCAGTCTGTAACTCAGTCAAATATTAACTTAAAAAATAGTTACCAATATATGAATGATCCAAATCATCCACCCTATCTGCGGTTAAAATTTCTCAAAGCCTTTTCAAGACACCCTGTATGTGTGACGGACTACTTAGATGTATTAATCGGACCTAGTCGCCAAATATATAAGTACTAGGCCTAACCTATAGTTGGTTACTAAGACAACACTGTCAGTACTTTTACTCTGAGGGAGATGGAACCCGGGACCGCTAGCGATGTCGCGGCTCGCTACTGATCGTCTTGAGCTTTAAAGCTGTACGCTGACTTGGGACCATTTCGTGGCTATTTTCTCCTTGTACGTTTTAACTGTTCTTGTTTATGTTTGTCACGAATAAATGATTTTCTTTCTTCTTTCTTTCTTACTTTCTAAAGTTCCACGATATTCGCACACATTTGTGACCGTTGCAAAACGGTCGAAACTTCGAGGTTATAATAGATTAATAATGATGAACTATAATAGGGTTACTAAACAACAGCGTTCTAAATGTATAGACATATCTAAAAATTTAAAAGTATATTATAAGCAAAAGCCATCTATGTGCTAGTGCCCTACAATCCCCCTGCAATCTCGCGCGGGTGATTTCTCCAAGGCATAGGCTGCTCCGACTAATCCGCTCGACCCCGTAAATGAAAACTGATAGGACCTCTGTAAACTCCAATAAGAACGAAACGTTTGCTATGTCAGTTTCAAAGCGCTGAAGCGTTTCCAAAATTACTACAGGCACTGGTGAGTACAAATAGTAGGCCACTTGGTTAAAGTACCACGCAACCTCGTTTTATAAAGTGGTGAATTCATTAGTATTAAAATAATAAATCATCCTCGACGTAACTTTATAGTTGATTCTTTATTTTATGCAAGGACCACATACATTCGATGTTTTTAAATAAAGTCATGTTATGTTGCCGAACTTGTGAAATAATTCCGTGACGACTAGACAGGTAGCGCCAAATCCCCAACGGCAGATTGTCTCCAGGTGCTCAGAATACAGCTTTAATACACTTGCGTAGGTCTTCCATGCCTTACTCGCATGTACTCGCGCTCGTACTCATTTGTGAGCCTGTATCACTCGTGCCTGCATCTACATACACGAGCTTTGCAGTTTTATGCCAATTCGTGTAAGCGTTACCTTAATTGTAAGCAGACACGGGGTTAACCCGGATTCATATTCTAATCTAACAAGAATAGGGTTTAACGCAATGTAGGCTTACAGATAGTAAAAGTTAGAGAGCACTGATCCACATTAGCCTCACAGTAGCGTAGTAGCAATGACTGGATTCTGGTTATTAAGAAGCGTTCCGTGGGCGTAGTCGAAGTGCGCCCGCGCCGGCCCGCGGCCGCAGCGTCTCTCCCGCCTGCACCGCGCGAGAGGGTCCACTAACCGAACTCAGCTCAAACCAATCAGTCCTTGTTTGCGAGTCCTACTCAACAAACCCATGTTCGAAGTTACTTTGACTTTTATCTCTTTCTCCTGGCTTGGACACAAAATAAGGGGTAAAGGGAGAAGGCGACTAAAGTTTCTATCTATACGTTCTAAGCAACCTAAAGGGTAAACAAGCAGAGAAACGTATCAATCATATTGCGGCGATTACCGTCGCCATGCAAATGGCACGTCCGCTCAATTACATCACTCGCGGACGGTCCGGCCATTTCCGGCCCGTAATCGACTTCCGGCGGGCGCGGATTAATCACGCGCGACGCCGACGCAGCCCGACGCTCGCGGCGCCATCTTTAATACGTATTAACGGGTTACGAGATGGACGCGCGCCGCCCGAATATAATACGGTTGACTCACGGTCACTTTGAACTGCTGTGACATTTTAGCTTCCGACGCGAAAAAAGATATGAAATAAGTTTGACGCCTGTGTCGGTCTGTGGTATCGTAGTTCTCAAATGGATCGATTTGGACGCAGTTATGTAAAGTTACTCTAACTGTAGAGGTCAACACCAGGGCTCAGGTGAAAACCAGCGCCGTGGCTGCGGCTGCAGCACGTGCTGAGCTGAGTCCTTTTTGACCTCACACTACAGTGCAACAACTTCGCTACTTGTATCTTTCTCTATTTTCAATCCTTTTACCTTTCAGTTTTTTCTTCAAAGGGTTTGATTATGCTGGTAGTCTTGTGTTCTGTTTTGTCAAAGAAATGTTGAGGTTGAGTTTGAGTATAAGTTTGATATTTATGACTAAAAATAACCACAAATAAGCCCGATCTCACTTTCGACCTGTATGAAATGAGTTTGGTAGCAGGTCTTACACGTGTCTGTCCATGATCGAACACGTGTGCGTGAACACCGCATCGCTCGTATTGTTCTCGTTGACGTCGCGATGTTTGCTTCCTCAATTTCGGTGAATAAATACCTCCACGCGGGACTCCACCTGCCGCGGCGGCGCCCGGGCGGACCTCGTGTGGATGGATTCACGATTTGTTGAAATGAATCAGCTTTGATATTGTTTTGTTTGCGAAAACGAAACTTGATCTTGTATTGTACTTTTTAGGGTTTCGTAGACAAACTAGGAACCTGTACAGTTTTGCCATGTCCGTCCGTCCGCCCGTTCGTCCACAGCTTAGCTCATAGACTCTTTTTTCTAGAAAGCATACATACATACATAAACTCACGCCTTTATTCCCAGAGTGGGGTAGGCAGACCTACAGAATTTCCAACAACTATAAAAACTTTTTGATAATTCTGTAACCACATTTTGCACACTTAGGCGAAGATATTTACCAGTGTATTAGTGACAGTTTTCTAGAAAGCTTTTTTGTTTAACTCATATTTTGAATACGAAGGTAGATTACAAAACGAAACAATGTAAAAAAGTAGAGTATCGGGACGTGGACGTGGCGCTGAATGCGAGAGAGCCACGGCGCGGCGGGCGGCCTCGCCTACGTCCGTAGCCCCTCTACGGCGCGCCGTAGCGCCCGTAGCACGGAGTGTTCTCGTGAAATTGCACATTCTCGGTTCCCGAGCGCGGCCGCGCGGCCTGCTCCCGCGCCAGAGGCCTACAAATTTATCTCAATCCGAAAATCTTCGCAAGTATGTGCCCGGACAGTCGTCGCCGCGACTAGTGTTCGGTTGTCATGAAGTATTTCTAAACTGGAACTGATTTTACTACTTATATTACAGTCATTTTATTTAAGGATCTAAATTACCTTATTGTAATAAATATAAACAATATAAATAGTAAATATAAATATCGTATAGTATACTCTCAAACTAATCTGTAGGTTTGTATTAGAAAACGATTTACTTACTTATATGTAGGTATAAAGAAATACATACTAAAATTAATAAAAGGTCATCCAAAATTCAGGATAAAATACTCGCGCTCATCACATAAATTATCTGGCATTACCGGGATTTGAACCCGCGACCGCTAGCTTGGTAGACAGGGTCACTACCAACTAGACGGCAACGTGTCGTTAATGTAAAAATGACCACTATTGGTTTACCAAAGTTTGTAACGTCCGGTCGGGTCATCTTGGACCAGCCGTTATCTTGACAGACTCGGCTCACAATACAAGGGACTCCAGCACACAACCTCGAGGTGTTACATTTATTGCACTTCAATGGACCATCAATATAAACTTCAACCTGAAACCCTCCAGCATCTAGTAATGCTGTTTCGCAACAAGGCGCTAGTTTGGTTGATTGAAATACTCCAACTTGGCCTGCGCGCGTCTTACGGCGCGGTCTCTCTAAACAGCGTCGTAATAGATAGTTGAGGGGCCAAGCTAAGCCACCTGGATCGCGCGAACTCGCGTTTACGGCGCGGGATAATAACACTACAGGGCGCGGCCGACGTACAGCTCGTTAATATTTTATAACGAAGCGCGACGGGAGCAGACAGCAGAATAAATTGCAGCGAATAACTTTTACTCGCAAGCGTACGCGTAAACTCAAACAAATGAGCGGCGCGTTAGTTACGACGTATTTATTCTTATAAATCGGACTTTATGCGGCGGCCGTAAAGAACACTTTTCGACGGCCTTCTTTGCCTACCGACTCCCAACAGTAAAACCAGCCGTTATGTGGAGGACACGGGGCCGCCGCGAGCGGGCGCGGGGCGCGGCGCGGCCTGTGACACTAGCGTCGCTCTCTTCAAACTACGAGAAACTCTATACCACTGAAAAGTTCGGTTTTAGCATACATCGTGACTTAAAGGGTTTTCATCGCGAGCAAACCTTTTGAAGGCACCGTTGTATGCTAAACGGAGTCCACCCCGCTGGCAGTGGCCACCCTGCTTTAGCCCCAGAGGTGAGATACTGCTGCGTGTCCAGAGGCGCGAGGAACTTTTAGTTGGAATACCCTGTGGTCACCACTAAGTATTGCACCACAGCAGTAAGCACCTCAACTTCCATTGTGACCACTGCAAGACTGCACTGTCTGCCCAGCTCTCAAAACCTTCGTGATCCTGGCGTGGTCTCCACGCGGATGTTAACAAACAAATGCGTTAACAAAGCCGAGACGTCAGCCAACCGTAATATTTTCCAGAATCGACACGTAGTAAGCTATAAAGGCTAAGTAGAGGTAAAAACGTAATAATCTTACAGATAATGAAGTGGTGAGCGCCGCGTCCTGAACAAACGCGGGGCGCGCCGGTCACGCCGCCCGGCCCGCCGCGCCGCGCCGCGCTCGACCTCCGTCAACTGAACAATCTTGGAACAATCAATGTATACGCGGAGAACAAAAGCGTCATTCAACTTGTCATTCATCTGAGAGCCTTATATTTAAAACCGTGTATTTGCATAAACATGTCCTCTACTACTTTGTTAACCATATCTATCTATCTAATTATAAAATAATAATACCGTCAAACGAGCAATTCTTGTATATATTTATACTTATAATCTGAATCTCGAAAACGGCTCCAACCATTTTCATGAAATTTCATATGCAGCGGGTTTAGGGGACGATAAATCGATATACATAAGTTTAATTTTTAGAAACTTGCCAAAAAAGAAACAGGTCATCCAGGTATTTATGGTTATGGTATTTAATATTTAAGTGTCATAAACATTTTATCATCCAGGTGCTCTCTTTTTACTATCAATACTATTAAGTGTATAAAAGCTGCTAAAATCGAATAAATTAGTTCATTTTAATTCAAACACAAGCTTGGGACAAAGTGTAATGCCTAGATTACTCACGAACTCACTTAAAAAAAAAAAATTACTTTTATAAAAATACAAAGAATATAATCATAAAAATATAGTATAGGCGATTAGGCGTATAGTACTGTTAGGCGATGGGCCTTGCAACCTGTCACTAAACATCTTAGCCTAAGTGTGCAAAATGTGGTTATAGAATTATCAACAAATTTTTAGAGTTTTTGGTAATTCTGTAGCTCTGCCTACCCCACTCTGGGAATAAAGGCGTGAGTTTATGTATGTATTATTATATATATTGTTAACAAACTCCTGATTTGCAGCCACTTTTTTATGCGGCAAATTCGATCCAAAACGCATAAGCCCACTACAACTTCTATTCGATTTACTGTCATTAAGTACAAAAAGAAATTCGTCCACAGAGAATTAATCGTCAAATCGGAAAAAATGCTAAATTGAAATATAACTATTAGGATAGTTTTCCATCCAGAATATTGTCCAAAATAGAATCATGTCCTCTGGTAAAATTGTCCAAACTTAATATAGGCCGACAGGAATAATAACCATTTGTATTTATGTTCACTTGGAAGTATTACCATTTGAAATACTTGTACTTAAATTTACATTACGGTCTCAAATAAAATTAGACAATATTCACTTTGTGCGTATTAAATTTTGCACATATGTATTTTAAAATGGACATAATTCATTTCAGACTTAATTCATTTTTACCGAAAATAAATTTGGTCATAATTACATTTTATCAGATTTACACTTTGGTCAAAATTCCAAATGGTCAATTCAAGTGGACGAATTTCTTTTTGTACTTAATGACAGTAAATCTGCTATTCTTATCACCGCGACGACAGGCGTCGGAGCCCATGCCAATTTCTTCACGAAATTTCCCCAAATAGCAGCGCAGATGACACCGGCAAGCCGCCGTTTACGCAGAATGGCGCGCCGCGCGGGACGCACCCGGGGGACCGGCGCCGACCACGGGAAGGTTTAACAACTTGAGCTATGGATCGTCGGCCACGGGAGGGCTTGTTAGGACTGGCTAGAGATACCTCAGAAACTTGTACTTAAGGTAAGATAAGAAGGTTATAGGCATAAAATCTGCCTTTTGAACTAAAAGTTTTAATAAATAAATAGATAATATTGTAGAAAGTGAAAACATCAAGATTTAAATTTAAATATTTTGTTGAAAGTCACCGCACATCTAAAACTGCAATTCTGTCTGTCAGCGCTGCAGGTGTTAAGCACCTCAGCATTATGCTGAGCCAGTGTCCGACTCACTGCCGCGAAGACACTCGCTACTTGTTTATTGCTGTTTACTGTTTACACTTTATTCTGTGTGTCTTGTGTGTGTAGTGAATAAATGTATTTTTCTTTCCTTTTTTTTTTCTTTTCAATTCCAACGAGGTTCTGCGACGAGTGCGACACAGCGGAGCTTCACCAGCGCGTTCAATTTCGAATAGGCGCTTTCAAAATAATTCCGATGCGATATCCTTCCTCCTCCGGAATATCGTGTATTTTTTTAACAGCAATAATGCTCAACATTATTTTGATCAACATTGACAGCAATAATGATCAACATTGTTGTAGTTATAGTTCCTACCCTATCCGCGTATCTCGTCTTCAGTATTTCGATATCGGAGCCCAGCGGTTCGACTGACGACGAGGCAATCCTGAGGGCTGCGTAATAATTCTAGCGAACGCGGCAAAATGTATGCCCATCACGATCCCAGCGGCGGCGCGCCGCCCGGCCGCCGTAGGGTTAAGGATTCGTTTTTTCAAGGAATTATTAGATATTGGAATATTTCCGTTTTAAACGAACTTGAACTGCGGAGAAAGTGTAACAACTAACCGGGTTTATTGCCTAAGGCACTCGCGATCGCAAGAAACTTCAAAGCGGAGCAATTGTTTTAGTTTTGTATGCATAAAACCCTTCGATTTTCAAAATTAAAATGATTGCGAATGTGAGTGCGTTAGACAATAAGGTACAGGCTACGAAACTGAGTTGTTCAAATAACACTCACTTTTGACCGTGACTTTGTCGTGTAGAAGGTATGAATCTCATTTGCAAGCCATCTAAATTTTATAGCTTTTGGATACGAATACCCGGGTCCGTACGTTCATCATCAGGTAAATGAACGGGAGTTGAGATTCTTTCAGACATATTTGCAAAATTTTTGCAAACTGACACATTTAATAGGTATGAGTTATATGAACCGTTTTCTGCCTAACATTCTTTTTGCGTCCAAAATTTAAAAAACCAAGTCGGAGGCATCTCAGGGCGTTCCTGCCACGAATAATAAATCTTTGTACATCTTAATTACAAGAAAATGTTTTATGCTTGAAAATAAGAGATAATTTAGTGAAACACAAAGTTTCGCTGGACGTTTATTAATGGCGGGCCGGGAGCGGCGCCGCGGCTCATTCGATTATTTAATTGTTTGTGAAGCGCGATAACGCCGCGCGGCTCGAGGCGGCGGCGGTGCGGCGGCCGGCGCGCGGCCCGGCGGTGCACCTCGGGCTCGTCCCCGCTCACACCCAACACTAACAATCGCAGCACGTGTCTAGCGGGGCCACCAAGACTCACGCAAACAACGATTCGAGCGATCTGCCAGTCGGGGCACTAGGATGTTTAAAGTGACTGAGTTAGGTTAGGTTATGTGAGTGAATGACAAATGACAAAATCATCGGGTTTAATTTTAGTTCCCATGGTACATACAGGGTGAAACCTAAGTCGTGAACAAAATGATCACCTCTGTGTTCTACCCAAGAATATGAACAACTTTCACTATGGGACCAACTCTGAAATCACGAAAAAAAATCAGCTGCTTCATACATTTTGGTCGAGTACGTATTGAACTTTTCTATGAAACAGCTGATTTTTTTTTCGTGATTTCAGAGTTGGTCCCATAGTGAAAGTTGTTCATATGCGTGAGTAGAACACAGAGGTGATCATTTTGTTCACGACTTAGGATTCACCCTGTATAATTATGTATAACATACTAGTTCGTGTTAAAGGAGATAATAATGTTTCAATATTCACTGAGTTAGCTTTATGCTCTTTGTACACGTAAAGACAAGGGAGGACACTCGCCCGTTACATGCAGCAGTGGCATTATGCAAAGAAGGAATTCGCACAAAAGTTAATTCTTTTTGACTGCAATAATGTCACTATTCAAATAGTACTTTTCGTAATTTATAGTCACTCTTGGATTTAACGTGCGACTTGTTCAAGCAACTGTGCAACTGCAACTGGATTACATACGAATCCCACAATGTTACCCGAATGCCGCATACAATAAAGACTTGATTTGTGTTTAACTTGCTCAAAGTGAGTATTGCTCCACGTGCGACGGGTCGCGCACGTGTCGCTGCGAGCGCCGCACTCGGCTTCGGCTTTGCTGACGATTTGAGCTAAGTTTGATCCTCGAGCGTGCCGCGAAACTCCGGAATAGAGCTTCTTAGAAACCAGCACAACTTTGATCTCCGATTTCGAACAGTAAGTTGGAGTTTAGAGCTCAAATTAGGAAGGTTTGTCAGTGAAGTTAAAGCTAAGCGTAATGATAACAAAACTGGAAGGCTTAGCATCATAATTTTTGACTTCGTTATTATTGTCACCCTCATAATGTCGCGAAGACACAATAACTAATCTGTTTATTGCTGTTTTGTGATTTTAAATTTTTCTGTGTGTCTTGTGTGTGTAGTGAATAAATAAGTATTTTTCTTTTTTATTCTATTATGCAAATAGAACGGATGCGTTTTCGTGACAGCGCACTATGTGTTTTTTAATATAGTCTACTGTATTATACCCGCGTAGGATCGGTAAACGGATTGGAGTGGCGCCGCGATCGAGTTAGGCGTAAAAACGACCACCGCCATTGTCCTGCCCATTTGCATCACAATCGCGAGTGATTGCTCTCGCTGCACCGCGCTGCACCGCACTGCACCGCACTGCACCGCGCCGGCGAACACCAACATTTCTATTAACACTGGCCTGAATAATTACTTATTTTTTGTGTTTGCGGACCTCAAAATAGTGCTTAAACTTAGTAAATACTACCTATATAAATCGCTATTTCAAAAGATTTGATCTCGCATCTTATTGATGAACTCTCTGTTACCATTACCTATACGGTTCCTCAGCTGCGATAGGCTAATTAATACTGAAATAATAGCCTATGTAATGTACGGTGTTCGGACTGTCGATGATAGTCCTGGCTTGAAGTCAACAGCAATACTAGCAGTAGCCACATTTGCACCCTTATTCATCGGAATCGATTCCTAAACTATGCGCGTCGAATTCGTCGATGCAGCTCAGCGAGGCGCTGCGCCGCGCCGGCGGCGGTCGGCGCTCCGGGTTTAAGACTGCGCCGAGCGTACGCCGGATGTACAGTGGCGCCCTCATTACTTTTATTGTGTCTTCTAATTAACTAAAGAATTTCCTTGGAACCAAACAAAATGTGTTTGTAGCGCAAGTATAAACACAACTTATAGGGTATATCATATAGTTTAATAACAATTCACCTTCGAGTTATTAACTTAACGAAAAAAAGTGACCACCTTTTACCGTTAAGCTGACTACTCAAAGGGTAATTGTTATTAAAGTTTGTTACGTATTCCATAAATTGTGTTTATACTTGCGCTACAAACACATTTTGTTTGGTTCCAAGGAAATTCTTTAGTTATTCTATTAGAAAACCCAATAATAGTAATGAGGGCGCCACTGGACGCTCGGCGTTTGCTCGGCGCAGTCTTAACTCTTAAATGAATCCGGCGCGGCGGCGGTCGGCGAGCGCGGCGGTCGCGCCGTCGCCGCGCTGTGGCTGGAGCTATATTCATCTAATTAGTATGTACATCGGCTAACATCCCAACTCAAGTGAAGCTATGAACAAAAGAAAAAAAACAAAAAGTTTTTTCAACACCACACGAATAGATTAAATGACAAAAAGTTACACAAAAGATAAAAGGCTTCTGACTCGGCAAAATGGCACGAATAGCTCACAACAACAATGTATGATATTTATATAAATTATTTAGATGTTGGAATTAGAGTAGAGTAGAACGGAGTTGATTCTAATCTCGACGTACTGATAAACGCGGACGAGTTCCTTAAGCCAGTACGGCCACCTCCTGCCTCCACTCTCCATCAGCTTACCAGCTCTATGTACCAAATCAAGGTATCGTAATTAAAATGCACGACTATGTAAAATTTCAACGCAATCGGACTATTAGGAGTAGGTTAAAATCAAATTCCAAGGTTTTTAAACGTTTATTTCTGTTATTTAGTTTCAGATGATGCCGCCGATGATGTGTCGCCATTTGTAATATTTAAGCGTGTCAAAAGTTTTACAAATTATTATAAGTATTAGCTGGATGTGATACCGTTGTTTAAACATGTGGCAAGTGGGCTGTTCATCGCTGCACGGCGCGCGGCGCGGGCGGACGCCTCGCGTCGACGCCCGACGCGTCGCGCCGCGGCTTATCTGCTGAACGCACGGTTTGCCTCGCGCCTCCTATTGTCATTGTTCCAGACTCGCGCCGCTCGTGGTGACTCGCCGGTGTCAGTGTGGTTTTATAATGTCGGTTTAGTCTTAACATCTCATAACATTGTTGATGTCATTGTGTTACCACTATCTTATCTTATTTAATCTTATATTATACAGGGGGGTCCTTTCAGACATACTTTCTTCATCGTAAGAGCATCAAGTAATGTGCTTAAGTTACAAAAACTCATTGCTAGTTACATGGAGAGCGCCGGGGTTCAAACTCGGTACCTCACGATCACGAGTCGACCCTCTAAGGGCCTGTTGTTTGATCAGTAGTTAAACTAACTAATTGTTAAAATTCGAAAAAGAAACTGAAAATTTTACACATTTCCTTGAGATTCCTTCAAATTTTCGATTCCTTTTTCAATTTTTAACAATTAGTTAGTTTAACTACTGATCAAACAACAGGCACTAAGCCACTAGCCCGCCGATACTCACATTGCGCTCTCAACTCGATGAAGCTCGTTCTGGACACTCAGCTCCGTGTAGTCAACAACTTTAACTGGTTGGCTATTAAATAACTCAGTCGTAGAAAGCCAATGTTTAATTTTTAAATTGTTGACTGTGTTTCCTTTCTTGTGTCGATTACGTCAATTATTTCTTTAGAAGAAACCAATAAATTTAAATAAGAAGAAATGACAAAAACACTCCTACAATTTGTCATTGAGCACTTGATGAAGCTTGTCTCGCAGTAAATAATGCTACGGCTTTTTACAGTTATTACATTTATTTATACCACGATAATTCCTTACACGTGGATATACTCGTAAACAAGTGCTCAGTACAAGTCCGAGTGATAAGCGCGTGTAAACAGGGCAGTTAAAACGCTTAGTCTAATTACCCGCCGCTGGCAAGCTTGTGTAAACATCTGTCGGTGGAAAAGAAAAACCCTTCAGAGTATATACAATAACTAGCTTAAGAATATTCCGTTTCGGGCGGCGGGACGAAGCAATCAAAACAGCGCGGCCGGGCCGCCGCCGCGGGCCGCGCGCCCTCCAAAAGCAAACGCTCAAATTGCCACAATCAATAAAGCAATTTGGAAGCACTTGTTTGGTAAACAAAGTTACAAATGGCGACCGCATCCGTTTTATTTTTCGTGCGTCCTGCGGCGGCCGAGTGTACACGCGGCGAGCTACAGTCACAGGTCACTCGCCGGAGCCGGGAAGCTCCTAATTTGCCTCCAAAGTTGAGTCAGTTCGGGGAACACCGATGGCTAGTTTGCAAACGAAGCGAGTTAGTTTGCGATACGGTCTCGCAACGCGACCAGATGATCAGCCTTCCGAATTTGTGACATAACGGAGGCAAATTGCTAACAAACAAAGGCAACGTGCAAGCCTGCGCCGCGCCGGGAGCACTCCGCGCGACAGCGCTCTCGCGTAACATCATAACGGTAACAGGTTTACCGCCCGTTCAGTTCATATCCTGCACACCAGGGTCGCGAAGATTGAGGAAATCGATTCAGAGGCCCTAGTCAAGCGAGCCGGTTTAAACAGACAACAATTCCGCCATATTGGAATCCCAGCGGGCGCGAATAGGGCTGTCAAAAAGTTGTAGAATCGGCGTAATGTGCGTTGCCCGGCGCCCTGGGAAATTTTACACTCTCGTTCTAGCGTGTCCTCACCTACGGGCGCCGGCGTGTTCATTCCCCGCCGCGCGGCGCCGGTGACTTGGCTGACTGCCGCACCGTGGTATCAAGACATGATGACTAACGTGTTAAAAGAATAATTTAATCACAATTCAATTAAAAATTCTTCCGTTCTGTAATCAGCTGTTAATGCCATGCCGCTTAAAGACGTAGGTACTGTAGTGAAATAAGGTTGTATTGTAAGAATACACCTTATTGCACTTTTCCTTTTTGTTAACTGGCCGTTTAATGGTTTGAATTTTTAAACTAACGGTTCGATGGAACACCGGCTTTGTTTTATATAATTTCAGCAGACGCCTCTCGACCACGGTGCGAGGCACGATATTGTAGTAGCTATTGTGTTTTAAACTAATATAATTCTGAAAGTTAATCTTAATTTCTTTTATTAACTAGCTACACCCCTTTCTTCATATGGTGGAGGTGCGGGGTAGATACCCGCTCGCTAAATAAAAGCAGTGCTCGACCCTGAGAGTAATTAAATAAGCCCGAGTGGTGGCAATTCCCAGAGGAAGGGAAAATATAAAATATAAAATATAAAAGTGGTAAGGTAGAATTATATATTCCTATTTTTGTGTCTTCCCCATAGAATGTTTTCGACGTGTAGAATGGCGGCGAAAAAATTCAGTGGCTTGTCGGACGTAGAAGATTTTGTAATGCAATTTGACGCCATTGGCATTATAAAATCATGGACGGACGAGCAAAAGAAATATGCAATTGCCGCATATTTAGAAGGACCAGCATTACACTGGTATAAAACTAATTATACTACATTTACGTCATATGAAGTACTGGTATCCGGAATAAAGGCGCAATTCACTTCACAAACAGATTACGCGCAAAAGTTCTACTACAGAAAACAACAGCAACAAGAAACGCTCGTTGAGTATTTTTACGCCTTGGAAAGCTTAGCAGCGAAGGCGGAAATCAAGGACGACTCCAAATTTGTCAAACACTACATAAATTCCGTGAGCGATCGGTATCAATGGTTGCTTGCATCAAAGTTGTTTGCGTCGAAGGATGAACTAAGAAAAACGTTGCTACAAATAGAAGATGTGTATAATCCAGAAAACTCATATACACAAAAGGTGGAGTTGCCAATTTTCAGTCAGGATGTCAATTTCGAAGATGTCAGTGCTCATGGAGATCCATCGATGCATACACCGCGGTCGGAATATGTAACACCGCACAGGACGCCGAGACCGATCACGACCCCACGTAGAGTTCATTTTGAGCCACAGTCACCACCATCTCATAATTTACGCCCGCGTCCTTGGTCCCAGCAGCAAAATTCGCGAAGACAGCAAGATTCAACGCCTTCTACCTCGAGACAGCACCCAAACTACAGTCCCCGTCGTTAATAAACCGGGATGCGACGAGGTGGAGATGTTTAAGTCCGGTTATCCTACAGAAGGATGCTATTGATAGTCGTTCTGATATAGATAGACCTAGGGATATTTTTGTACCAGTCATTTCTTTGCAGATAAACCAGGTAGATTGTGAGGCCCTTATAGATACCGGAGCAGCAGTCTCATGCGTCTCAGTGACGCAGTGGTCACATTTAAATCTCGGTGCATATAAGAAAAGTACCCAGGTCCCATTGCGAGCCGTTGGTGGGCATGCCATTAATGTGGTAGGCAGTGCTGAAGTTGGCCTCATAATAGGTCAAATTTATTTTAATCAGCAAGTTTTAGTTATTTCAGATCCTGCTGCTCTCATAATTTTAGGGCAAGATTTCGTGAGAGATAACAATGCAATTATTGATTTGAATAAAGGCGAGCTAACAATAAAGAAAAACGTAGCGATACCTTTTAAATCAATGTCAAACAATAAAGATGAAAAAATAAATTTTTCACTTGAAAGCTCAACTAAGGAGTTTTCATCAAATTCTTATATGAAAAAGACTGATTATGTTTATTTTACAGATTTGGTACAACGCAATGAAAACTATTTGTTGGATTTATTCGAATGTAAGCCGAATAATTTCAATATTAACGAAGAGTTGGCAGTTAAACAAAAGGCAGAATTGTTGAAATTGCTAAAAGGGTTCCGCCAAACATTTTCATTCGCAACGCGCGAATTGGGATGCTATAAGGATTCTTTAATTACGGTGAAAACGACTGATGATGAACCAGTCCATAAAGCATCATATCGTGTGTCGGAAAAGCAAAGACAAATTATTGATGAGCAGGTGCATGAGATGTTGGAGAATGGCATCATTCAAGAATCAAGAAGTCCATATGCTTCTCCTGTCGTATTGGTTGACAAACCAGAAGGTCCACCAAGATTTTGCATTGATTTTAGAGCATTAAATAAAAAGATAAAGATGGATTCATATCCAATTCCAAGAACGGATGATTTATTGGGGTGTTTGCAGGGAGCAAAATATTTCGCGGATCTCGACATGAATTCGGGTTATTGGCAACTTGCACTTGGCGAAGGCAAAGAAAAGACGGCTTTCGTGACACACTCCGGTCTTTATGAATTTAATGTGTTACCCTTTGGGTTAAAAACGAGTCAAGCTATGTTTCAGCGTGTGATGGATAAGGTACTTGCCGGAATAAAATACAAGAAGGTTATAGTCTATGTAGATAATATATTGGTCTATGGAGAAACATTCGAAGAATTTATGATGGCCTTAGAAGATGTCTTGTCACGTTTGAAATCAGCCAATTTAACCCTAAAACCATCCAAGTGTAAATTTGGGTATCAGAAGGTGACCGTTTTGGGACATGAAGTTTCCGCTAAAGGGATTGGTACGGATGCGAAGAAAGTGGAAGCCATGAGGAAGATACAAACCCCAAAGAATGTCAAAGAGGTCAGATCTGTGTTAGGATTATATTCCTATTATAGGAAGTTTATAGATAACTTCGCTGAGATAGCATTCCCTATAACAAGCTTAACGAAGAAAAATAAGAGATTTATTTGGTCGGAAGAGGAGCAAAAGGCATTTGAAGAGTTGAGAAAGAGAATATGTGAAGCGCCGGTTTTGACTTATTTCTCTAATGATAAGGAAGTAACAACAAGATTGTATGTCGATAGCTCGGACAAGGCTTTGGGAAGTTGCTTGTTTCAGGGAAAGGAAGAAATGAAGCCTGTCGCGTATGCATCAAGGAAATTAAGTGCTGCCGAACAGAGATATTCGGTGACAGAAAAAGAATGCCTGGGTTTGATATGGGCTATACAATATTTCAAGCATTATTTATGGGGGCTTAAGTTTCAAGTTGTTACAGATCATAGAGCGTTGGTTTGGTTGAAGAGTAAGCGCGATATGAATGGACGACTTGCAAGATGGGCCTTGGCGGTGCAGTCATGGGACTTTGATATTGTCTACTGTTGTGGCAGAGATAATATAGTTGCAGATTTCTTGAGCAGAAATCCATTGATCGAAAACCCAAGTGCGGAATGTATAGAGAAAATTCCTGAACAAGACGATGGATTTGTTTTGTATGCACTGAATAGCATCGATGTGAAAACAGAGCAGCGTTCTGATATATTTTGCAGCGATATCCTAAGCCGCATGCAACAAAATGGTACACAAGTTTACCAAAATTATTTCATACAAGGGGATTTGTTGTATAAGAAAAAGATTATCGGTCAAGAAACAAAGGACTTATTGGTGTTGCCAGGACAATGCTTCGCAGAGTGTATGAATGAAATTCATGACGATCCAGTGACAGGAGGTCATTTCGGACTCTTTAAAACCTATGCGAAGTTTAATGACAGATATTACATAGATAAGGCAGAGAAGAGGATCAGCGAGTATGTCAAGTCCTGTCAGCGTTGTCAAGAAAGAAATATAAACAAAGTCGTTGCCCCGTTAATTTCTATTTGTGTTTCGGATTTATATCAGAAAGTCGGCATAGATATATTGGGTCCGATGCAGATGTCCGATAAAAGGAACAAGTTTATTATTGTGGCAGTAGAGTATTTGTCGAAATATGCCATATGTAAAGCAGTGCCCAGAGTCACGGCAGATGTGGTGAATAATTTTTTGATTTCAGAATTGTTATGTCGATTTGGAGGCATACAGCAGTTAATAACTGATAAAGGAGCAGTCTTTACTTCCAATATTGTCAAGGAAACGGCACGTTATTTTAACGTGAAATTGGCACATGCGACGACTTGCCACCCACAAACAATTGGATTGGTGGAACGGTTTAACGGAACATTGTTGAGTATGCTGTCGAAATACGTAGCGGATGGGCAACGTAATTGGTGCACGTATCTACCATTGGTATGCTATGCGTACAATAGTGCGAAGCAATCCAGCACAGGCGTATCACCGCACATGATAATCTACGGAAGGGAACCGTTGTATAGATCTGACGTAGAGTTGCGAATTAATAAGATTGATGTTTCAGAAACTTTGGCGAGTAAGATGACTCGGATGTCTTTATTGGTGAATAAAGTGGGTGAAAATATACGGGAAGCCCAACGGAAGCAGAAAGCTTATTATGATGAGAAGGCCAAAGACATACCATATGGCAATGGGACCTTGGTGATGTTATATGCACCTAAAAGAAAAACTGGGATGAGTTTCAAGCTTGCCCGGAGATATAAAGGACCTTATGAGATAGTTGCCAGACTTGCGAAGGAAAATTATAAAATTAAAAAAGTTGGCATGCCTTCAAAAATCCAGGTTGTACATAGGAATAGGTTAAAGAAATTTTATTCTAGGGTTTAGTTATAGGTTTGCATAATTTAGGGTACTAGTTTAGATTTAAGGTGTGATAATGTTTTGGTTTTGTTATTTTTTCAGTGTTGCAGACTATGGAAAAGCATGAACAATCATAGGAAGACAGATGAGAATGGAACATGATGCAGGCATGTCTCCATGGAGTCCAGTATATCAGGGGTTGTGAGAATTCCTTTATGCCTATAAGGCTGGAAGAAGCTTGGTTGGTTTCATCTCACATGCCTCATGGTGTGCGGGTTCCTTCATGGCAGATGGGTCATGCATGTCATGTTAGGAGGGTCATGCTTGGATGCTTGTTCATGCTTATTGCTTGAAGAGTTTGCTGACTAACTTTAACTTGTTTTATTTTGTGTGTGTTTCTTATGTTTCATGTGCAACTATGCTGAGATGAGAATCTTGATGTCCGATGACTGCTGTTTGCAGTAAAGCTGTAAGCAGGCGATCCGGTCAAGTCTTTGTGAAGGCATGGAGTCCGCTGAGTGGACTATATTATGCCGTTGGTTATTGTAAACCGTATCGCCTGATTTTAATTCATTTATTTTTATTCGCAGCGCAAGGAAGCGGCTTGAGAGCTTTATCTACTCTTTCCCCTAGCTTATATTCCATGGGAATATAATAATTATACTTTTAAATTTTTAGCTATTCCCAATTGAGAAATTCCCCTGCTCTTTTTCTGATTTGTGTTGGTTAGGGATATAATGCCTTCTCTTTTTCATGTACTCAAACCGATGACTTGCAAGCTGCACAATTTTGGATTGTGCTTGGCAGTTTGCTGATGCTGCACTCACCTGATGTGACATCAGGAAGAGATGCAGTCCATCATCATTCTGCGAAGACGCTGTGTCCATATCTCAGGCCGAGATGTGTGACACAGGCGCTTCTATTTTATATAATGTTATGTTGTTTTTATTGAGATAGGGTTCTAATAAAATAAAACTTAACTTTGTTTCTAGATACTTGAATCCGAGAGTGATCCGATAGAGGTCGAAGCACTGACGGATGAAAGGGACAGAGGTCCGCTATTGTCTTCAAATAAGCTTCATCCTTGTTTCGAGAGATTCCTCAATTACCTTTGTGAGGCAATCCGGCATCTTCAATGCGCGGATTGACATTATTTTCTTTTTAGAGTTAGGTAGGCAGGTTCTTTTTCTCCATACTTGCCGCCCTGCTTTTTGGCCAGGTTTTCAATGGGCGGAAGCTTCCTGTGTTATTATGGTGGTCGATTTATTTAAATGACACATTCTAAGATCGACATGTTAATCGCACAGCAGGCTATCCAGCAAGACTGGACGAGTAAACTCTGTTCATGCCTGGTATAGGTAGTTGTTAGGGCCTGTTAGGTTTCATCCCTACTTCCAGAGGGACGAGGGATGTAGTGAAATAAGGTTGTATTGTAAGAATACACCTTATTGCACTTTTCCTTTTTGTTAACTGGCCGTTTAATGGTTTGAATTTTTAAACTAACGGTTCGATGGAACACCGGCTTTGTTTTATATAATTTCAGCAGACGCCTCTCGACCACGGTGCGAGGCACGATATTGTAGTAGCTATTGTGTTTTAAACTAATATAATTCTGAAAGTTAATCTTAATTTCTTTTATTAACTAGCTACACCCCTTTCTTCATCATTTGTAGCAAAATGAGATTATTAACACTAACGCTTAGGAACTTGTAACACGCTTGTATCAACCGTTAATAAAATAAATAATACCTATCTATATTTTTTTTGTAGTGGCGCCAAAACAAATATAAGCGAGACAACTTTCGTAAAAAAAATCACTTGAACACCACTTATTATGTCAATATAAATTGTGTAACTTTATGACCTGTTTTTGTGGCAATAACGAACAAATCACACAAGTGTTTAGTATTTATCACCCACTTGGCGTTTGCATATTTTTTGTGCTTAAAGTTGCGTGTGAAAAGAATGTTTGGCTGGACTTAACTCTGATTGGTTAATTAGGATAGCGTCAGTTGTAAGAAGTAGGGATGATTTGAAACTTGGGAAACATAGATGATATAGACTGAGTAGTTATCCCCGGGACGCGAACCTGAGACATCGAGAGTTGTATCGTAACGCATGCGGTTAAACCTAAGTCTCACTTTTTGTTAAATGTTTAAAACTAGATTCAGTGTTTTAGTTTTGTGAATTTGTGACTTATGGACATTTAAGTTTAAAGACAATTTGTGTTTGTGGTTAGAATATTTTATTTAGTCGAGATAGATAAGTATTTCAATTTAGTTTCATTAATGTCATTTGTTCATTGTGTCTATTATGTAAGTTTTAATTATATGTATTTACAGTATTAGGGGCGAATGATTTTTTAGTATTTTATGTCTTTTCGTATTACTTGTAGGGTCAGTATTTAAAGGGAAGGTTTATGTTAGGTATCATTTAATCTCATCTTGTGAATAAATTAGATTAGGTAAATAGAATAGGTATTACTATTTTTTTTTTATGCTTGCTTAATTTATTATGAGCTTTGTTATTTCAGACTTTATGAAATAGAGGGAAGAGCAGTCCTATCTCACTCATTATCTTTAATCTGCTTTACCTTTGTTTTATTGAGTGTGATGTAGCGCTTTATTAAATAAGTTCTTGTTCCATGTTTGTGACGAGCTAAGGATTATTAACAAAAAACTATTTTTTGTGGTTAACTATACATTCATTTAATCTAAACCCTTACAAGCATCACACGTGGGGTCAGCCCAGATAGCGGCTTGAACGTCTTGCGAGTCTGGTTGTCTAATTCCACTGCAAGCTCTAGGAATTCATCTTTTGCCATTTCATTTCTTTACCACTATTTAAATTCAATCCACTTGCATTAGCTAACACACTGATAACGTCACACCACTACACGGGCACTAGGTATTCACTCAAGACCTGGGTCATTTAGGTGTTTATAACCTTTACGAGTAGCCCTGAGGTACAGGCTATAAAGAATTCCCGGGCTAACTGCCTAGTGTGAAGTTTGGTCAATATTGTAACCTTTGTTATGGGGTTAACTTCAGTAATTGTTAAACTCATCTCAATGATATTCAGACTATCTTGAACACGCCGACAACACCCCCTAGTCGTCGTCGCAAACCGCGGCTGCGTAATTCGGATTAGGGACGCGTAAAATCATAGTTTTAAGAGCATAGTATAAACATAATTGCATGAGCGTGCTTAAATATATTTATACTGGGTAATTTACTTAGGAATTTAGGTAGCGATAGCATGACCAGTAGTGTTAGTGAGATCAGACCCCATCCAAAGTGTTCCAATTTGATTTTAATTTTCTTGTTCAATTAATTATTTCAATTACTTAAAGAAGTAAATTTGAAGTTAAGGTCATTGAAGTTCTAACTTTATACGATCTCGTAACCCGGTTGGGGTTAGGTAGCCAAATATTATATTATATTACATACACGTACAGGTAGGGAATATTATTTTATTTTATCATTATTTGTAAGTACATTTAAATTATACGCATACGGAGGCCTCTCGAGCTGAGCAGTAGCGGAGAGTTATTCGATACTACAATTCCTGGGTGTACAGGTATCTAGGCAGATTCTCGGTGAGTCGATTCCATTTTATAACTTTCTACTGTTATTTTGCATTATCTTGATTATATTGTTTCTGTGTTTATAGCTTGTTTATTGATTAAAATAGTTAAGGTTAATTCTGGTTATAACATTCTTTTTACACAACGTAGAGGGTCCTAATTTAGTTATATTTTAAAAATCTAGACGATCACATGTTTTAAATTTTGGCCAATTTAATTAATTACACAACGTAGGAAATTTTATTCGATTCTGTTAAGCCTCGGGTAGGAGTGTTACAAACTTAAGCCGACTTCCATCCTGCTGATATTATAAATGCGAAAATTTGTGTGTTAATTTGTTACTCATTGACGCTATAACGGCTGGACGGATATGGAATGAAGTTTGAAATAGAGATAGCTTTATACCCTAGGATAACAAATAAGCTGTGCATCCCGAAAAATGTAATAGTTCCCGAGGGCAAAACGATAATGAAAATCTACGCGGTCAAAGTCGCGGGCAAAAGCTAGTCGCTTATAAATTCATCCCGATGACGAAAGACGACTTAACTAAGCCACTAATAAACCACCATACCATACCACCATACCACCACCATACCATACCATAGGTATGAGAACCTTTTGGCGATCTGCCTTTGGCTGGTGTGTAGCAGTAGTTTTAATTTTACCTTTTATTTGCGCTAGTGTTTTTGTGTAAGTGCGTGTAGGTACCTTTGAAGTTTGTACTAAACTTTAAGTTTGCTACTCTGTCACTACATGTGAAATCCTGTAATTGGTTTTGTGCTTCCTATTCTTGTTTCATATGTTATATTTGTAACTGTTGGATTTCCCACCAATACTTAAATAAATAAATAAATAAATAAATAAAAACAAATAGTGCGTAAACTTCTCGGATTTTCAAGATATTATTTGATATACCTAATTATCATCTCAGTGAGCGGCGCGCCGCCCGCGCTGGGGCCGCGCCCCGGGCTCTTCAGAGTAACTTCTATGGCGAGGAATTTTTATTAACCGCTGGCGCGTTATTGTGAGCGCTGATCCGCCGCGCCGCTGCGCGCGCGCCCGGGGAGCGCTATTCATGTATTTGCGAGCCATGAAATATTCACGCGCGCCACACCCGCGGAGGTAAGCCTACTCGACCCGCCTCGTGTATCGCGGCGCTTTGTTTGTCTAAGCAATTCGAGGAAGCTCTCTACAATACTACGAGTATTTGTACGAGAATGTCGAGAATGTAACTTTTATATCCCGGAACATCTTCCGATTATATTTTAATGATGCCGCACAAGCAATGACCACACCTATACTGTGTTACTATAGGGACTCGGGGCACGATTTTGGGTCAAGAGTGGCTCGTATTTCTTGCCGCTCCGTATATTTTGTGAAAGTTTGAAAAAGCGTGTAAAAGACAATCTGCGTTAATCTCCGGTCACCCGAACGGGTCGTTACTGTGAAATATGACAATTGCATTGGATTTTGATCCAACCTCCTTCCGCAGAGAGGTCGTTTTGTTTAACAGCCAAGCCACTACTCGGGATGTCTTCCACTTCGTAGGCGAGGTCTTCGTTTATCACTAAAGTGTGACACTTACCGGAATTAAAATGTGTGAGGGTTGACTCAGGGTTCCGCACAACGCCTCCGTCAGATATCGTTGATATTCGGTTCACGGACTCAGTTACACAAGTTAA
The DNA here is from genome assembly GCA_963966035.1 of Acleris laterana. Classification (NCBI taxonomy): domain Eukaryota; kingdom Metazoa; phylum Arthropoda; class Insecta; order Lepidoptera; family Tortricidae; genus Acleris; species Acleris laterana. Next base: position 44,830 of record CAWYPN010000322.1, read on the forward strand.
AAACTAAAATCCGACTTCCAGCTTGCATACGCAACCTTGGGTAATCTTTTAACACACTCAATCATTATTGACTATTGGACCCTTTTTATTTAGGAGTTATCCGGTTCTTCATCAAACACAAACACATAATGTCACCATTGTTTTAGCTTCGTGCAGTCGGGTAATGAAACGACTGACCGACATTTCTGATTTGCTTTTTTAATATTCTTAACTGGGACTTTTACCGATGACATAAAATATTTTCCAAATGAAAAGTTCTAGAAGTAGAAAAAATAGAGCCGGTCACCATTTTGAAATAGATAATGTATTCAGCGGCAAAAACGTATCGCTGAGAGTAGCGGGTTCCGAGGCCGCGACCTCCAAACTTCGCAACGCGGGCATTAAATAATAGTTGCCCCAAAGGAATTTTTATACCACTTCGTTTTAGTTTCAGCGACTCAAATATTCGAAAGCACTTTGTCCAGGAATTCTGGAATCGGTCCCGCGCTCGAAACAAGTCACTGCCTGCGGCTGATTTTCATATTCTGTCGTCGGACAGGGAATGCTTATACTTGTACTAATTCTATCACTGGCCTAGGCTTTGGGTCTACTGTGTAATTTTCAGGCAATGTAAGTGGCGTAACTACCGGAGGCTAGACGGTGCCATGTACCGGGCCCTCAAGCTCCCTACCAGCGAACCCCAAAATTTAACTATATTATGATGTTTATATTTTTACTTGATAAAACTTAAACAGTTAAGTTAAGGGCCCCAGATTCTTTACACCAGGGCGTTTGGTTACCTAACCGCCTAGCCCTAGCTACTAGGAACGTTTATTTAAGTTTGGCATAAACCTGCCGGCTACCTTTGGATTGCAGGAAGGTATCCGACAGTGATCCCTCGCCGCGCCTCGGCGGCCGCAAGCCGCTCCGCCCAAATCCGTTCATTAGTGGCCGGGCCGGCCAGGACGGCGGGAGACGCACGACCGAAACCTCTTATCCACTACCCTCGCATTTTCATAGATACAGGATCTTAGATGCCACGTTTAAGAGTACTTTATCTAGAAACTATATTTCGATAGATCGGAGTTAAGTTTTGAATCACACCTGAACTTTGGTTATTACAATCTATTATTTAACTATAGGCAGCTTTTCAATGCAGTGCACTTTAATATTGAGTTTAACCACGACACCACGACCTATTGTTGGTGACTTCTTTAAACGGGTTGTTAGATCATTTTCACATCTGATTTTCACGTAGCATTTTGTCATAAACATTCATTTTCTTAATTGCTTTTCTTCTTTTAGCTTTTTTCTTATAGCGTTATTTAATGTTCGGTGATTTATATAAATGTCACATTCACAATTTTTTCCAATAGTTATTACATCATAATGGGTAAATTGTAGCGTAGGTTAGGTTCGTTTTTATATCAGGTCCAGCGGGGGCCAAAATAACCCAGAAATAGGAGCTCCGCCAAGCGGAGCTCCATTGCCTCTGTCAAATATATTTTTTTTGAATGGGAAAAAAATGCGACAATAACTTGCTGTTGGTGACTAGAGCTACCAACTTTGTACACCTACAAATTGCTTTGGGTAGCAGTAGCTACCAGCGGAGTTTCTGGGGTTTATGATTTTAATCCTGTGGAAAGCTCCATGTATATGGTATAAATTGTCTTCAAAGCGCAGACTACCAATATTATAACATTTAAAAAAGTTACAGCCTACTTGAGAAACCAAAACAATTTTTTATCTAAGTACTATATTTTGCAAGGTGTCGGAACAAGTGTTGCAGAATGTCGTATCAGTAGTTTATTTTCAGTGAAATTGTTAATCATATTTATTTCCTTATTATGCTTACGTGATTGTAAAGTGTGTGTTATTACAAAAACATCTAAATTTAGTAGGTATGTTAACAAAAAAATTTCTTTTTTTTTTTATATGGGAACTATTACGGTTGTGAATACAAAAATATACGTGTTATTTAATTCTCCATTTCTTTAAATTTACTTCGAAAAAATATCTTAGCAAATACTTTAGTAGAAGCAAAGATGTCGTTTTTAAATAAAGCAAACACCGCGACGACTTGTTTAGTTAATGTCCAAGCGATTTAAGCCACCCTTTTTTGAAGTCGCAACCAAGTGAGTGGCTATAAAAATATCAACTGGTAATTTTAGCGATTCAAATAAACGCGAACATTAAATAACGCTATATGAAAAATGCTACATGAAGAATGGCGAACATGGAAGTTCGCTACTATGAAAAAATACTTTGTGAAAATTCACTAAATTATGAAAAAATGCTTGTTGTGAAAATGATCTAACAAATATTTTGATTGATTATTTCGCATCGCATCGCGGTCGCGCGAGTCGCTTACGTGACACTGGGTTAAACAGGTACAGTAGAACACCACCGACATGGCGTGTCATGAATCTTCGTTTGCGCAGACACGAACAACGATTCCGATGATTTCCGAAAGCACGATTACCTATAACCCACGATCAGACTTGTACGTAACAGTTATAAGGTGCAAAATAAATTGCATCATTTTTTTCCATCTCACTCACGCAGGTTTGACGGCTGACTGAATGACACGCGGGCGCGCGTCAACATGGCGTCACTAATAACCAATAATAGCACAGAATACAGCCGCGTGGATTATGCTGGTTGGTTCCCGCGCTTCGAAAAAAAATCATCTGCGCAGGTACATCGGTAAGCCATATCGGTTGTGTTTTAATGTATTAGTATAAAGATTTGCAAATACCGAGTGGTCCTGAAACGCCCCGCGCCCCCAGGCAGCCGCGGCTGAAGTGTCAAAAAAAACATAATTCAATTCCAATCGCGAACTTTCGCGAATAAATTGAAACTGTTGTAAACGAAATCTGATTAGCAGAGGTGGGCAGGTCCGGCATATCGCAGGCGCGGAATTAAATTTACAAATGGATCCGAAGTTAACGGTCGAGATGTACAAGAAATTGATTAATGTCCTCCGAGCCCCGACAATTAGGAAATTAAATTATCGGAGCTCCTTCCGCCCGGCCGCGGCGGCGCGCAACCGGCCACGCGTCCTCGTCGATAGTAAAACTAAATACATCAATCTCAATATTAGTGCGGAGAAACAGCAACGAGTGCATGTTGTTTGTAAACGTTACCGGCCTTGTATAGTAAAGCAGTTATACTTGACCCGACTGGAGGCACCCACTCGCAGTTTCTACAGAGATAGTCCAAACCGTAGCTCCTAATTGCTGGCGACTTCGGTTTAGATTAAGCGTAGATAATTGATGCATGCCGCGAGTCCCCGCGGCGCGACGTGACGCCGATACAAAGAAAACTTATTTTATCCCGCCGCGCCAATACGCCTTCGGAATCCGGTAGCAGCGGTCGTCCGCGATGTCGCATGAAATCATGCGCCGATGCAAATCCGACTCGCTTTCATGTTCCAATCACTGTGGTTGGGAACTATCAAAAGGTTTTTTATGTACGTATGTGATGTATCAGAAATATTAAATTGGGATGTGTCTGATGTGAAATAACAAAAGCCCGATGAATGGACGTACACGTTATATTCCCTCACATGTGTAATTAAACTGTCGAACTACATACTGTGGATTTATAAGCCTTTGAGCGCTTTGATAGCTTTCAGAACATTTACTTGAATCAATCTTCCCGATCATATTTCGGAACAAACCCGACCAGAGGAACGAGGAAACACGCACAGACCCACAGACGAGGGGCTTTACTTTACGACGTACACTCGTCGTAACGACATAAGTAGTGAGCTCGAGAGGCCCGGAGGCTCCGGCTGATCCGAGACCCAATTACGGCGAATGTCCATTCGGCGCCCAATATAGCGCGCGTTAGCCGGCGCGCCTCGTTAATCTCGCGATATAAACACAACACAACTCAAAGCCATATTAAACTTACAGCG
>CAWYPN010000323.1:0-31241 GCA_963966035.1 Acleris laterana
ATCTTAGTCCTCAGGGTTGGCAACGCGTTTGCAGTCTTAGGATTGCATTGCAGTCTTGTGAATGCGAATGTCTATGGGTCACAGTTTCCACTTACCATCAGGTGGCCTGTGTGCTCGTTTGTCTTCTCTATGAAATAAAAAAAAAAAAAACCCCAAAGTGGGGTAGGCAGAGCTACAAAATTTCCAACAACTATAGAAACTTTTTAATAAATCTGGAACCACATTTTGCACACTTAGGCGAAGATGTTTACCAGTGTTATTACACTGACAGACAGGTTGCAAGCCCATCGCCTAACAATACTACACGCCTTTATTACCTTAGTCGGCTTTTACGACATCCACGGAAAGATACGGAGTGGCACTATTCTAATCACCATCTCATTTTTAAAATGAAATTGCCTCCTATTTATGTGTGTACACGCGCGACGTAGCGACATCTAACGGCGACGTGTATCAAACAAGTGTCCGGCGCCACCAGCGTCAGACAGCGGAACTAAAGGGTTCGGTCGGTTGACATATATCATTGTCCTCTCTTACCACATTGATAACTCACCACAATTAAGCAACCTGACGACCTTCAAGCGACTATGACGCGGTCTCACAACGAGCCAGACAACCCGCACTGTGCACCACTAGCATTCTGTTATATCTCTATGCCCGGTGTCTACAATGTGGACACTACTCTCACACGCGCACCATTATGAACAAAAATAAATACAATAAAATTAATGATATTTACCACTATCATATTCTGGATACTTGGCCTTCAGCGTGAGCAGCATGTACTTCTCCCGCAGCAGGTTTGCGAGGGGCGCGGACAGCGCGCACGCGAATGTGGGGCAGTCGTACCTGGCCACAGAGCTCACACTGAACATCCAACACCAACAACACCCGATAGGCAGGACTCACGGTCAGTAGCAAGTACAGAAGGTAATCTTGTTAAATAAACAGCATATAGGCTAAATGTTTTTTTACACCTTTATTTTGTACACAGTCAATATTGCTAAGTGACAATAATACAATATTAAGCTGTTGTTTATTGTAAGAATAGGATACTTCAAACAGTGCCTTCATTTGTTCTAAACTCTTTTTAGACAACCTATACTATTGTATCAAGGCTCAGTAAATAAGAAGGCTATACAATGATTAGGCTGGTAGAGAATGAAGAATAATTGCATTATGTCATCAATAACAGAGAGTAATATAAAATGGGGGTATATATTGTCAGGCATAATTATTATTTGTCATAATGTATTTCAGGTCATATTTATCACATGTCAGTACATTTATTTACATTCCATTTATTACTAGCCTTGTCTACACATTAGATATTTAAGAAATTTTTAAAAGTTCAAGTTTCCAACAATATAATTATAGGTATAAATTATGACTATCAATAATTATGTCAACAATGAGAATCAACATAAGGTGAGAGTGAGGTCAAACGCGAACTCATTACTGATAAAAAAAAAATGGCATCAAAATATGGGAAACAACAATATCCGATTAAGTGGTGATGATTACCATTGGGTGCACTTACCCTTTTTTGTCCCAAGCCTCTTTAGCCATCTGAAAGCTCTCTTCCCAGTTCTCGGGCTGCAGCAGACCGAGGCAGCAGGTGCACGTGGCCCCGCGCGGGCGCTTCGCTGCCGGCTCTGAGCACTCCGCGTCTCCGTTGGTGCCGTTGTGTTCAGTCGCGGCTGTACCGTTCTCGTGTTCTTGCTCATCAGGTTTATCTTCTTCGATTTCTTCACGATACTATGAATAAAGGTGTAAAACGGGGAAAAATAAAATACGCAACGTAAATATATCAAAATAATAATAGAAAACCTTTGTAAATATAACAGAAAATATATTTTTAACCTTGCAAGGTATTGATTTTGTAGAAATAACAATCGATAATTGTACATAATACAAAAAATACCGAATAAAACAACAACAATCTTGAAAAAAAGGCGAGTTACAGTTACGTACTTTTCTCACGGACTCCTTCACATTCTCGTAGATCCGTGGATTTTTGAAACCTATATGGCGGAGGCAGCAGGCATCACAGCAGCCTTCGGCCTTACACAACTCGAATACATCCTTCTCCTGCATACTTTCTGCAATAATAACAAATACTACAACTAGCTTGTTGGAGTATTTACTTCAGACCATATCCTATAATCTGTGCTTCAAACATGTGCGTTTGAGAAGCAGCTTGGTTCAGATAATTACAAAGTTTAAAATATATCACTCAATAATAAACCTTACATTGTTTGTACAAGATCTAGTTCTGCATAAAAATAAAATGAAATAAAGACGAATAAACGGAATTCAGAGCTTCACACTAAACGTACTATCACTGACAGTTACGGTTCATTTTACCGGTAGTTCATTTATTATGCGGTGTATGGAAAGCATTTTGTTATTCCTACTAAATAAATAGAGAAGTCACTAAAATAAAGTCACTAACACGTTTTTATGTTAAGAATATAAACCATTAGCTTGCAAGTAATTAAATTATAAGCAGCTCTTAAAAATATACGGTTGGCACTTTTACGTGGAATGAAACGGCACAAAATGTAATTAGATTGCCAATGTAAAATAAGATCAGCTGATCACAAGTTTAATGTGTAATATTAAATCTTACACTTCATTAGAGGCCAATAAACTAATATTAAAAAAAAACTTCATAACAACACTGGCATTTATCTTCTTCTCTCTACGGAAAAGCAGGCCATTTTATCTTTTCGAAATCTCTGTCATTCCGTAAATTGTTGCCATGATGCGTCTCTGCCTGTCTCCGCCGACGTGCTGTCAAATCTGTGTTTTTATGTAATTCAAAATAAAAATTTCAAAATCCAAAAACTACACAAGGAATAACTTATTTTTTAAGAATCTATTACATTAACATTCAAGATGGGGACTGTACACGCCAAGGTACCATTGTAGCTATTTCTATTAAAATATTTAAGAGGTTATATCTGTCTATATGTATATGCAAAACAAATAGTAAAAGTATTAATATTAATCTTCAGTCTTATTTTTTTGCATTTCCTCAGTATCGCAGCCTGATTTAGCTTATACATAGTTCACTTTGTAGATTGAGTAAATGGTTGGGTTTAGCTCCAGGTTTCATGTTTCTGTATACAATGAGCGACTGGTGAAGTTTCCTTCTATTAAATCATACATTGTCTTCCAAAAACGATCCGTTTATACCAATTTAGTTGCCAACCAGAGATATATAATTGGAGTAAAACATCAGTATGGTCCAAAAGGTCTTAAAAAGTATTTCCGGTTCAAGTCAATTTGGTTAGACTAGAATAAGAGCGTATGAGAGTGAGCGAGAGAGAAGTACGATCCGAAAGTTGATTCTAGTCTTGCACAGTATAATTATAACGCTTCCAGCTGTCCAGTATTTGTAGCACAGGACCCAAACCACATCAAGAAATCTGTTTTTTTGGCCTATTGGCTGACTGCCAAAGGAACTGGAAAGCGCATACAAACCATCCATGAATAAACTAAGTCAATTAGTTGAGAGTGACTTCCCAAAATACTGCACTTTGGGCTTATCATGGATATGTATAAAATCTAATTGGAGATATGGCATATTGTATTGTGTACATTCACTTCACTTGTGCAACAAACAAGCCGCAACAAACACATTGTTTTTTAAACTTTTATTTTTAAGTACTTCAATAGTAATTTCCAATCTAAACTTTGTAGTATTTCCAATGAAACCCAGTTGGATTGCAGAGACCACATGAAATTAAATGACATCAAAATGATTTATTGTGTGGTCATGGTTTTTCCGAGGCCATTACAAATAGTTTATCAGTTCTCCATATCCCACCTCACAGAGGTGGTAAACCTATCAACCATAAATTACTTTTGATTCTGACCCATCATAATGGAGATTTTAAGACTTTTTAATGGTTAATCCAAGAGAGAGTTTTAAGTGGAGAAAATCTCAAACTTTTAAAACTGTTACATGTTAATAATTAACGTTGTTGTCATTTGCAGGCGGAGCATGGGCAGGGGGACACAGAAGTGGGCCTTGGCAACGGCCTGTTTGAGTTTGAGGAGCCGGTGGAGGTCGACATTGAGCCAGTCAACCCCAAACCCACCATCAAGTTGGATGGCGTCCGGGTACGTACTTGAAAGAGTTTTTATATTCAATTAAATATAACAGATACTTTACTCAAGTATTATAATTATGTAAATAAAAGTGGTATATACGCAAAATTTACCCTTTAAGGGAAGGCATCTCTTGGTTGGTGGAAATTGGTTGCTAAAGAGTACATACAATTAAAATGAATTATGTGTGAGGCCTAATCACTATTGTATTAATCTCCTGAGGCCCAACGAAAAATTCAGCTTGTAGTCGCTACGACCCGTAGTCCCACCAGTAGTACTAGTGTTTTATACTCATTCAGACCCAAGTACTTAAAAGTCTTACTTAGAGGACACACCAAATTTGTTAAGCGCAAAATTTGTTACAAAATGGCGAGTTTTCCATTAAGTCCTACTGGTAGGACCGTGGTACGCTATGACTACACAACTGTCGAAGGAGCTGGGTCTGGATGAATGACAAAGTTAATAAGTACTACAGGTAGGACCTTGGGCCTTAGAAGGCTAACATAGTAAATCAAGTTTTTTATTTATTAAAAGAACTTTCTTGTTTTGCTTTTCCTTGCCGTGATAAAATATTTTTTAAGTGGTCTCTTAAGACATTTCACTGGCTTTATGGCACAGTAATGTGAACACTGCTACCACCAATAACACTACCCTATACCTCAAGTATTTCCAATAGTTTCATATATTTTATATGGACTTGCCGCACACGGTTGGCGTCGGTGGTCGCTACCCGTGTGTGGCAGCCCTATAGTACATTATTGCAGAGCCCGTGAAGTAAAGGATTTAAGGACGAGTTTGGGGTAGACGGATAAAACAAGTCCTTCAATCCCTGTCCCGGCCGAGAATTGTATAGTGCTTTCACAAACAATACGAGGAAATATTCTGCGATCTTATAATGGCAATCTCAAGCCTGCAATATTACGATCGCAACTGCACATAAATATAGTACCACAGTTTTTTTTTTGTCGCAAAATATGGTTACTGACTCTAGTGGTGGTTGAAAGTATGCAATTAAGCAAATTTAAAAAGTTAGAGCAGCGGCCGATAGTGTTTTTTCTTAGGTTAGGTTTAAATTCAAATTCAAATTCAAATATTTTATTGCATGTCACATTAACATATATATATAGGTGGTAGATAATGAGAGGTTTGCATGTGACGCCCTGCAAGGGCACAGCAACATAGGATAGAGAGCAGCTATACAACACAATACAACATATTAATATCTAATTATTATTATTTTCTAAAACTACTTATACTAATTGGGGTCGTGTCGGATTATAATTATTTGTATGGAGCACCAAAGAATTATTTCAGATTATAAAAACATTTATTTACTAGAAATTGTTTTAAGGTTTTATTAAAGATCCTGGTATTTTCTATGCATTTAATTGAGTTTGGTAAGTGGTTATAAATTTTGATTAACATGTGATGGGGACTGGATGTGACTAATTTTAATTTGGAAAAGGGAAGTTTGAGTTTAAATAAATACCGGTCATTTCTTTTCATACTTAAATTTGGTAAGTATAATTTTTCGTGTTTTCTGGCAAACTTGCTTGTTTCCAATATGTAAATAGAGGTAAGGGTAAGAAGTTGGAATTTTATAAAGTATGGCTTGCATGACTCCATATGGTCAATGTTAGCTAGTATCCTAATTAACTTTTTCTGGAGGGTAAAGATGGTACCTACTTCACAGCTGTTTCCCCACAGCACGATGCCGTAAGACATTCGCGAGTAAGCGTACGCGTAATATGCTGTAAGAGCCGTTTGTAAGTCAGTTACGCGTTTTAGGTTATAGAGAGCATATATAAATGACGATAGTTTTTTTATTAATTTATGTATATGAGGCTTCCAGTTTATATTTGAATCTAGATCTATACCTAGAAAGGTCGCGGACGTGACGTTTTCTAGGCATATATTATCGAAACTGTAGGTAATGGGTAATGAAAGGTTTTTGATAAGGCTTGAATTGAATTAATTTAGTTTTGTTTATATTTAGCTGTAGATTATGTTTTTCTAGCCAGAAAGATATTTTATTGAGCGTTGAATTTAATTTGTTTTCTACTTCTGCAGAAGTTGAGCAAGGGAACAATATAGTAATGTCATCCGCAAAGAGCGTGCAATAGTCATCTATTATATTTGGAAGGTCGTTTATGTATATAAGGAACAAGACACATCCTAAAACGCTTCCCTGAGGGATAGAGCCGGTAACTGGGACTCTATCGGATCTGATGAACTGGATGTTTCCTGTCGAGAAGTCCGTATGCGTAATCTCCACATACTGAGTGCGATTACACAGATACGAGCTGAACCAGTCTAGCGCGTTTCCTCTAATTCCTGAAGCGTATAATTTGTCTAATAAAATATCGAACCGGACTCTATCGTAGGCTTTGCTCATGTCTAGTAATAGGCCTACAGCATATTTTTTACGATTAATTATATTTAGAATTTCATGGACGTATTTATAGCATGCTAGGGTGGTGGAGTGGTTTTTTCTAAAGCCGTTTTGGTTTACGTGTAGAATGTTGAATTTTTCGTAAAAAGAATATAGGCGTTTTATCATTACGGTTTCGAAAATTTTTGCAGAAGTGGGTAGTAGCGCGATCGGACGGTAATTATTTATATCTGAGGTTTCGCCTTTTTTATGGATTGGTCTTATTATAGAGGTTTAGGGAGCCATAAAAAAGAAAACTTCATGTCTTCAATTCGTGACATTAAAACTGCGCCGAGCAAACGCCGAGCGTCCAGTGGCGCCCTCAAAACTATTATTATGTTTTCTAATTAACTAAAGAATGTCCTTGAAATCAGCCGATAGTTTTTGTAGCGCAAGTAAAAACTCAATTTATGAAATACGTAACAAACTTTAATAACAATTACCCTTTGAGTAGTCAGCTTAACGGATAAAGGGTGGCCGCTTTTTTCCGTTAAGTTGATAACTCGAAGGTGAATTGTTATTAAACTATGTGATATACCCTATAAGTTGTGTTTTCGTTTGTAGTACAAAAACTAACCATCCAATTTCAAGAAAATACTTTAGTTTATTAGAAAACACATTAAAAGTAATGAGGGCGCCACTGTACATCCGGCGTACGCTCGGCGTAGTCTTAACGCATGCATTTTTGAGCATGTTTGAGAAAAAGCTATTATTGTCGTGGTGGTTGGTTGCAGGCGCGCGTGGACCGCGTGCACGTGGACGGGCTGTCGCGCACGCGCGACGACCTGGTGCGCGGCGCCGTCGACGAGCTGTTCCTCGCGCGGGACTTCGAGGACGTCATCACGCGCGCGCACAAGGTACACCACCCGCACAGGGCGGAGAGCACGAGCGAAGCGAGTGATTCATAGAGCGGTACTGCGTTGTTTTTAGAGCACGTTAATGGGATTTAGAATCGATGTTTTTGTGTCTGTTCAAGTTAATTGAAATTGTTTTATATACTCACAGAGATATTGGTATTCATGCTGGCCAAATAGTTCCTAAAGACAACCTAGGTTATGCTCATTAGTAACAAAATTAATCATACTTAGTTTCCAGTAGTAATTTATTATTTAAAAATATTTGAATACATCTACTATTTGGCTTGTAGTAATATTAGGCGATGGGCTTGTAACCTGTAACTAGTCCGCTGGTAAACATCTTAGCTTGATTGTGCAAAATGTGGTTACGGAATTATCAACAAGTTTTAAGAGTTGTAGGTAGATCTGCTGCTCTGAGATCACAGGCCGTGAAGGTATGTATGTATGTATGTATGTATCTATATTTTTTTGGAATAACATTAAATAAACATTTAATTTATTAATAGTGGGTTTGTTCTTGACTAACTCTTGCCCATGGATGACCAAGATTTTGTCGGCGATGTACCTATCTTATTTGCTATACAGAAACTGCAATATCAGATTCAAAATTCAAGACTTGACTGTATATTTGAGATTTTTCTAGAATGGCTCATCTTTAATACTCGATCACAATGTTAAAACTGCAGATAGATTTGATTCCTTGAGTTAAAATTTGTGTTCACTATTTTGAACCTGTGCCTGGTGATGGCCCGCAGGTGCGTCAGGCGCTGGACGCCATGGGCTGCTTCCGCGAGGTCGGCGTGTTCATCGACGTATCCTCCGGGCCCAACGCCACGCCCGAGGGGCTCGAGGTAACTGACCACTAGGTCATTTGGCACAAACACTGGAGTTGAGCTAACATGACCACTAGGTCATTTGGCACAAACGCCGGAGTTGGGGTGACTTGATCACTAGGTCATTCCGCACAAACGCCGGAGTTGAGGTGACTGACCACTAGGTCATTTGGTACAAACACCAGAGTCGGGATAATTTGACGACTAGGTCATTTGGTACAAACACCCTTGACCACTAGGTCATTTGACACAAACACCGGAGCCGAGGTGACTTGACAACTATGTAATTTAAACAAACATCGGAGTCGAGGTAACATGACCACTTAGGTCATTTGACACGAATATCGGAGTCGAGATACCTGTACAACTAGATCATATGGCACTAACACCAGAGTCGAGGTAACTTGACCACTGGGCTTGAACAGGACGGTTGCTTACGGTCGTTTGTAACGCGACCATCTTCTTGAATTTCAATAATTGCCCTTGACCTCTAACTTGAAGGTCAAATAGTTGAAAGTCACTGGCCACTGATTCTGTTCTGGAGCTCTATAGATCCGACCACGAAGAAAAAAATCAAGTGTCCAACAATTTGCAGAATTTGCTTCCTTGTTTGCCCTTGACCTTGAACTTCAAGGTTACAATTACAAGGTCACCTCGTGTCCGTAGGTGACCTTCCAAGTGACGGAGCTGTCGCGCATCGTGGGCGGCATCAACACCACCGTCAGCGAGAACGAGGGGAACCTCGTGCTGGGTTAGTATACCACATAAATACTTACATACATACATACATACATGGCGGAGATTCTACCTTACCTTATTGCTTTTCACGTGTTTCCAAATTGTCAGCGTTTTAGGTCTTGTTTAATTTACAGGGGAGCCCGTTGTATATTTTGTCCATGTTCCCACCTCGTCCACGTTCTCATATCGTACACATTCCCACCTTTTCCACATTCCCATTTCGTTCACATTTCCATCTCGTCCACATTATTTTCTTGTTCACATGAATTCCCATCTCGTCTACTTTCTTATCTCGTCCAAATTTTCATCTCGTCCACATTCTTATCTCGTCCAAAATTTCATCTCGTCCGCATTCCCAACAACTAGTTAACAACCGAGTGATCGAATTGATATCGAGCTGCCCTACGGTCCTAAGTTAGGTTGCAGACGAGTTGGGAATGTGGACTAATTGGGAATACGGACGAGGTGAGAGTGAAGAACAGCTGGGAATGTGGACGAGGTAAGAAGTGAACCGTTTGGGATTGGTATGTCGGCGAAATGGGAATATGCACAAAGTGGACAAGAGAAAGTCAGAGAGAAATGTGGAATAACAGAAGATGTAGTGACTAAGATTGAAAATGCTTCGATGGTTCGGTCATTTGGAAAGGATGGATGAAAGAAGATGGACGAAAGAGATATACAGATCGAAAGTGAGTGGACGGGTCGGAAGGGGCCGCCCTAGGCGTACTTTTTCGAGCCAAATCGGAGAAATACTGGAAAAGGGCCGAATCTTAAGTACCTGAAACCAACGTGCGTGCATGACTCGATGTTTGAATGTGGAAGAAGCGAAAGAAATTTGTCAAGATCGTAGCAAGTGGAAAGAAGTGGTATCTGCATACCCCTTTGGGAAACAGGCGTGACTTAAATGTATGTATGTATGGAAATGTGTGTTTTTTTTCGTCTTAATTACTTTGTTAGCATAATTATTGGTAGTCATCATTTTTGAACCATAAACTTGTGTACATTCGGTGTGGTGTACTCCCCAGGCGTGAAGCTGCCGAACGTGCTAGGGCGCGGCGAGCGCGTGCAGGCCGAGTACAGCATGGGCTACCGGAGCTCCTCTAACTTCAGTGTCACCGCGACCAAGCCCTACCCGCACAAGGCCAGCGTGCCCGTGTGAGTGTGCTGCTGTGTTTCACACTGGGACACGATGATGTGAAGCCAAGCCCAACTCACACTTGACCATTTTTATCATACCAAAATAGATACCAAATAGACACAACAAAAACAAAAATACTTTTAAAAACGTATCTTGTGTCGTGCCGTAATAACAAATATTCTGAAAAAAAAACTTGTTACGGCTCAAAGATCTCTAGCTTCTTAGAGTAAGGTTAGTTTAGGTTTAGGGTTCATCTACTCGTCGAGACAATTCTAACAAGCCCTAACACGACGGGTTTATCGTGTGTATAAATTAGGAGTTCCCATGGCCACCCTGAGTCTCCATCATCAGACCAGCTCGATACTCTATTATTGTATTGTCATCAGAACTGAAGGCGTATGCAAATTTTCAGCTTCCATCGGAAACTGGGAAGTGGGTCAAATTTAACTTGCAAGATTTGACCCTTACATACATACATTGCAAATATAAAAGCTTGTAAAATGAAGTTGGTTGGTCGGCAGGCTGTCGACGAGCGTGTACCAGCAGAACCACGAGTACCCGTGGTCGGGCTACCGCCTGCTGGACCGCGGCGTGCTGCTCGGCATCGCCTTCAACACCTCGCCCTCGGTCAGTGCTCACGCTACCCTTATACACCTAGCGACATCTAACGGCAACTTGTACCAGCAGAACCACGAGTACCCGTGGTCGGGCTACCGCCTGCTGGACCGCGGCGTGCTGCTCGGCATCGCCTTCAACACCTCGCCCTCGGTCAGTGCTCACGCTCACCTTATACACCTAGCGACATCTAACGGCAACTTGTACCAGCAGAACCACGAGTACCCGTGGTCGGGCTACCGCCTGCTGGACCGCGGCGTGCTGCTCGGCATCGCCTTCAACACCTCGCCCTCGGTCAGTGCTCACGCTACCCTTATACACCTAGCGACATCTAACGGCAACTTGTACCAGCAGAACCACGAGTACCCGTGGTCGGGCTACCGCCTGCTGGACCGCGGCGTGCTGCTCGGCATCGCCTTCAACACCTCGCCCTCGGTCAGTGCTCACGCTACCCTTATACACCTAGCGACATCTAACGGCAACTTGTACCAGCAGAACCACGAGTACCCGTGGTCGGGCTACCGCCTGCTGGACCGCGGCGTGCTGCTCGGCATCGCCTTCAACACCTCGCCCTCGGTCAGTGCTCACGCTACCCTTATACACCTAGCGACATCTAACGGCAACTTGTACCAGCAGAACCACGAGTACCCGTGGTCGGGCTACCGCCTGCTGGACCGCGGCGTGCTGCTCGGCATCGCCTTCAACACCTCGCCCTCGGTCAGTGCTCACGCTACCCTTATACACCTAGCGACATCTAACGGCAACTTGTACCAGCAGAACCACGAGTACCCGTGGTCGGGCTACCGCCTGCTGGACCGCGGCGTGCTGCTCGGCATCGCCTTCAACACCTCGCCCTCGGTCAGTGCTCACGCTACCCTTATACACCTAGCGACATCTAACGGCAACTTGTACCAGCAGAACCACGAGTACCCGTGGTCGGGCTACCGCCTGCTGGACCGCGGCGTGCTGCTCGGCATCGCCTTCAACACCTCGCCCTCGGTCAGTGCTCACGCTACCCTTATACACCTAGCGACATCTAACGGCAACTTGTACCAGCAGAACCACGAGTACCCGTGGTCGGGCTACCGCCTGCTGGACCGCGGCGTGCTGCTCGGCATCGCCTTCAACACCTCGCCCTCGGTCAGTGCTCACGCTACCCTTATACACCTAGCGACATCTAACGGCAACTTGTACCAGCAGAACCACGAGTACCCGTGGTCGGGCTACCGCCTGCTGGACCGCGGCGTGCTGCTCGGCATCGCCTTCAACACCTCGCCCTCGGTCAGTGCTCACGCTCACCTTATACACCTAGCGACATCTAACGGCAACTTGTACCAGCAGAACCACGAGTACCCGTGGTCGGGCTACCGCCTGCTGGACCGCGGCGTGCTGCTCGGCATCGCCTTCAACACCTCGCCCTCGGTCAGTGCTCACGCTACCCTTATACACCTAGCGACATCTAACGGCAACTTGTACCAGCAGAACCACGAGTACCCGTGGTCGGGCTACCGCCTGCTGGACCGCGGCGTGCTGCTCGGCATCGCCTTCAACACCTCGCCCTCGGTCAGTGCTCACGCTACCCTTATACACCTAGCGACATCTAACGGCAACTTGTACCAGCAGAACCACGAGTACCCGTGGTCGGGCTACCGCCTGCTGGACCGCGGCGTGCTGCTCGGCATCGCCTTCAACACCTCGCCCTTGGTCAGTGCTCACGCTCACCTTATACACCTAGCGACATCTAACGGCAACTTGTACCAGCAGAACCACGAGTACCCGTGGTCGGGCTACCGCCTGCTGGACCGCGGCGTGCTGCTCGGCATCGCCTTCAACACCTCGCCCTCGGTCAGTGCTCACGCTACCCTTATACACCTAGCGACATCTAACGGCAACTTGTACCAGCAGAACCACGAGTACCCGTGGTCGGGCTACCGCCTGCTGGACCGCGGCGTGCTGCTCGGCATCGCCTTCAACACCTCGCCCTCGGTCAGTGCTCACGCTACCCTTATACACCTAGCGACATCTAACGGCAACTTGTACCAGCAGAACCACGAGTACCCGTGGTCGGGCTACCGCCTGCTGGACCGCGGCGTGCTGCTCGGCATCGCCTTCAACACCTCGCCCTCGGTCAGTGCTCACGCTACCCTTATACACCTAGCGACATCTAACGGCAAC
The DNA here is from genome assembly GCA_963966035.1 of Acleris laterana. Taxonomy (NCBI): domain Eukaryota; kingdom Metazoa; phylum Arthropoda; class Insecta; order Lepidoptera; family Tortricidae; genus Acleris; species Acleris laterana. The sequence continues at coordinate 12,907 of CAWYPN010000323.1, forward strand.
TTGTACCAGCAGAACCACGAGTACCCGTGGTCGGGCTACCGCCTGCTGGACCGCGGCGTGCTGCTCGGCATCGCCTTCAACACCTCGCCCTCGGTCAGTGCTCACGCTACCCTTATACACCTAGCGACATCTAACGGCAACTTGTACCAGCAGAACCACGAGTACCCGTGGTCGGGCTACCGCCTGCTGGACCGCGGCGTGCTGCTCGGCATCGCCTTCAACACCTCGCCCTCGGTCAGTGCTCACGCTACCCTTATACACCTAGCGACATCTAACGGCAACTTGTACCAGCAGAACCACGAGTACCCGTGGTCGGGCTACCGCCTGCTGGACCGCGGCGTGCTGCTCGGCATCGCCTTCAACACCTCGCCCTCGGTCAGTGCTCACGCTACCCTTATACACCTAGCGACATCTAACGGCAACTTGTACCAGCAGAACCACGAGTACCCGTGGTCGGGCTACCGCCTGCTGGACCGCGGCGTGCTGCTCGGCATCGCCTTCAACACCTCGCCCTCGGTCAGTGCTCACGCTACCCTTATACACCTAGCGACATCTAACGGCAACTTGTACCAGCAGAACCACGAGTACCCGTGGTCGGGCTACCGCCTGCTGGACCGCGGCGTGCTGCTCGGCATCGCCTTCAACACCTCGCCCTCGGTCAGTGCTCACGCTACCCTTATACACCTAGCGACATCTAACGGCAACTTGTACCAGCAGAACCACGAGTACCCGTGGTCGGGCTACCGCCTGCTGGACCGCGGCGTGCTGCTCGGCATCGCCTTCAACACCTCGCCCTCGGTCAGTGCTCACGCTACCCTTATACACCTAGCGACATCTAACGGCAACTTGTACCAGCAGAACCACGAGTACCCGTGGTCGGGCTACCGCCTGCTGGACCGCGGCGTGCTGCTCGGCATCGCCTTCAACACCTCGCCCTCGGTCAGTGCTCACGCTACCCTTATACACCTAGCGACATCTAACGGCAACTTGTACCAGCAGAACCACGAGTACCCGTGGTCGGGCTACCGCCTGCTGGACCGCGGCGTGCTGCTCGGCATCGCCTTCAACACCTCGCCCTCGGTCAGTGCTCACGCTACCCTTATACACCTAGCGACATCTAACGGCAACTTGTACCAGCAGAACCACGAGTACCCGTGGTCGGGCTACCGCCTGCTGGACCGCGGCGTGCTGCTCGGCATCGCCTTCAACACCTCGCCCTCGGTCAGTGCTCACGCTACCCTTATACACCTAGCGACATCTAACGGCAACTTGTACCAGCAGAACCACGAGTACCCGTGGTCGGGCTACCGCCTGCTGGACCGCGGCGTGCTGCTCGGCATCGCCTTCAACACCTCGCCCTCGGTCAGTGCTCACGCTCACCTTATACACCTAGCGACATCTAACGGCAACTTGTACCAGCAGAACCACGAGTACCCGTGGTCGGGCTACCGCCTGCTGGACCGCGGCGTGCTGCTCGGCATCGCCTTCAACACCTCGCCCTCGGTCAGTGCTCACGCTCACCTTATACACCTAGCGACATCTAACGGCAACTTGTACCAGCAGAACCACGAGTACCCGTGGTCGGGCTACCGCCTGCTGGACCGAGGAGTGCTGCTCGGCATCGCCTTCAACACCTCGCCCTCGGTCAGTGCTCACGCTCACCTTATACACCTAGCGACATCTAACGGCAACTTGTACCAGCAGAACCACGAGTACCCGTGGTCGGGCTACCGCCTGCTGGACCGAGGAGTGCTGCTCGGCATCGCCTTCAACACCTCGCCCTCGGTCAGTGCTCACGCTCACCTTATACACCTAGCGACATCTAACGGCAACTTGTACCAGCAGAACCACGAGTACCCGTGGTCGGGCTACCGCCTGCTGGACCGAGGAGTGCTGCTCGGCATCGCCTTCAACACCTCGCCCTCGGTCAGTGCTCACGCTCACCTTATACACCTAGCGACATCTAACGGCAACTTGTACCAGCAGAACCACGAGTACCCGTGGTCGGGCTACCGCCTGCTGGACCGCGGCGTGCTGCTCGGCATCGCCTTCAACACCTCGCCCTCGGTCAGTGCTCACGCTCACCTTATACACCTAGCGACATCTAACGGCAACTTGTACCAGCAGAACCACGAGTACCCGTGGTCGGGCTACCGCCTGCTGGACCGCGGCGTGCTGCTCGGCATCGCCTTCAACACCTCGCCCTCGGTCAGTGCTCACGCTCACCTTATACACCTAGCGACATCTAACGGCAACTTGTACCAGCAGAACCACGAGTACCCGTGGTCGGGCTACCGCCTGCGACATCTAACGGCAACTTGTATCAACCAACTCGCCAGCGTCACCAGCGTCAGACAACGGAACTAGTGTTCTACATCGCGCTAACTAAGATTCTCCAGTCAGTTGACATATGTATATATCACTTCCAACTTCATCCCAACGGATTTCGATCCCCAGGCATAACACCCGCATAGAGAGAGATATCTCTATTGTCCTCTCTTTCTACACATTCAACCGCTCATCTTTTTAGGCACTAGTCCCTGCTGGCGAAGAAGCGATTAGCTATAAAAAAAAAGAAACAAAAGATATGATCCCACATACGCTTACATACCTTCACGTCTGTATTCCAATATGGTAGGCAAAGACTATGGAACGGCAGATACATACATAAACTCACGCCTTTCCCAGAGTGGGGTAGGCAGAGCTAAAGACCAACCACTGTAAAAACTTGTTGATAATTCTGTAATCACATGCTTCCTTTATAGACACCAACCTCTTCATGCACTTACGTCTGTTTCGTGTGTTACTTATTTGGCCTTTTGGCTGCGGCTCCACTGAGGCGGAGACGACCTGAGTGGAGCGGAGCTGTGCCAATATTGAAAAACACCCGAAACAGATGCAGCTCTTCAGCCTTATTCAGTACATCTTGAATCTGATCATTGTATGTGCGTCTAGGGCTTCCTCTACCAATCGTGCTCGCCCGTGATGCAAGCTTAAGATCTTTCTGTGCTCTTTACAGACCCTTTGTACTGTTGGTTGAGACGCATGTTGTGGTGTTTGTCATGTTGTCCCTGTCTGTTGCAGACGAAGCACCAGGTGCAGTGGGAGGGGCTGGTGCGCGAGACCGGCGTGCTCAGCAAGACCACCAGCTTCCGCATCCGGGAGAGCAGCGGTCAGTCCTACACACATGACGCACTACACCAGGGTCCTTTCTCGCATGCCAATGGTCCTGTACAGTCACGAGATTTAATTTGGTACCCACCTTAAGTCCAAAGTCAATTTGACATTCTACAACAATAAGGTTGAGTTCCCTAAAAGTTAAAATTTACTTGACATCTCTAATGACATTGACGACTTCAAGCATATTTTTCTTGAAATGAGTCCCAAATTAACGCTCGCCCGTGTATGGGGACTCCCTTTAATTTTTCAATTTATTTTATTTTTATTATTTGTTAATATAGCCGCTATAGTAGCGGAAAAAATACTATTCGCTAATTTTGAAGACTTGGAATGTGAAGTTTATTTAGGACTTCAAGATGGCAGACCTGAGTATTTTGAAAATTCGTCATTATCATCTTTTGGGGCTCTGGGGATGCAGATTTTGAAAATGACATCTATTTAGGCTTTCAAAATGGCGGTTAAGACCTTTTTGCAAAAGTTATATGGGTAGAATTTTTTGTTGATTTGAGGATGTAGTTTCGGAAAATTATGATTTAAAAGAATACTCTCATGACGACTATTTCAAATGAATCATTCCTGCCACCTCAAAAGTCGTGGCATACAACTCCTATCACCATGACGCCTTTAAAAACTAGCCATTAGCTTACGGTTGTTGGTTAGATTTAACGGTCTCTCTAGATTCGTGCTTATAAAATAACATCCATCCATTAACCTACCGCCAAACAGCAGTGTTCGCATTGTTGTGTTCCGGTTTGGGGATAAGACAGCCGGTGAAATGACTTGCATAGAGGCATTCCATCTTAGCCTCAGGGTTGGCAACGCATTTGCAGTCTTAGGATTGCATTGCAGTCTTGTGATTGCGAATGTCTATGGGTCACAGTTTCCACTTACCACCAGGTGGCCTGTGTGCTCGTTTGTCTATCACCGGCTGTCTTATCCCCAAGTACTATGTATGTAGTTTTAAGTACTGTTATGTTTTTATAATTGAAAAAATGACCTTCTGCTGGAGTTTCTTGCGGCGCTTCTTCTCCGCAATGATGGTCTCGTCCGAAGCGCTGGTAGACTCACCCTATATTACCGTTTTGTAAAAGAGCCCTCATGTGGCCTAATTACTGAATAAATGTTTGTTTTGCGGGTGGTAGGACCTTGTGCAGGGTCCGTCCGGATCGCTACCACCATCTTATCCATTAACCTACCGCCAAACAGCAGTAATCGCATTGTTGTGTTCCGGTTTGGGGATAAGACAGCCGGTGAAATGACTAGCATAGAGGCATTCCATCTTAGCCTCAGGGTTGGCAACGCATTTGCAGTCTTAGGATTGCATTGCAGTCTTGTGATTGCGAATGTCTATGGGTCACAGTTTCCACTTACCATCAAGTGGCCTGTGTGCTCGTTTGTCTTCTCTATGCCATAAATAATAGTACATTGTGCATCAAGGGTAGTAAGAAGGGAATTACTAACGATAGTGTTAGAAGCCCGACGCCGAAGGCGGAGGGCTTTTAATGACTCGAGTTAGTAATCCCCTTACTGCCTGTGATACACACAATGGTTTTCATCACATTTGCGAGGAAAAAACACTATAACTCTGCAAAATATAAAGAAATAACTTTTGACGAACGGGAACGTAAATGGAAACGATATTTTTTTTGTGACCTCTACCACAGATAATAACTGCGTTTAGTTTCGACCTGGATTCGAGCCAGATTTAGCCAATTTCATAAAAATGTATAATTACTAAAATTAATGATAGATGTTGATATGAACTTGAAATAGGTATAAAAATAATGAAGTTTAATGAAGCGTATAGCTTTTGTGTAATGTAAGTTAGTCTATAGCTAATTTTTAAAGATGAAATTAGAAACCGATTTCATGTTTTGCTGAAAATTAAACCTCCTTAGGCAGAAATAATGTACGAAAGAGTTGCAAATTTTAAAAAGAAAGTCATTACTCCCTAGGGATGACAAACTCGCCATAATTCCCGCGGGAACAATTTAGGCCATTGTCCTTCTGTATACAGGCATGGAATATAACCATTTACGAGCAAGTGTGATGAAAAAAAAATGCCCCCCCCCCCTCTCCCAGGCCCCCAGATGAAGTCGGTGCTGCGGCACATCGTGACGGTGGAGGGGCGCGACGAGCCGATCTTCCCGACGCGCGGCGCCTGGGTGCAGTTCTCCAGCGAGGTGGCGGGGCTGGGCGGCGGCGTGGCGCACCTCAAGAGCGAGCTGCAGGCGCAGGCCAACCTGCAGCTGGCCGAGAACGTGGTGAGCACTGGGAGCTGGTTCAGACTCGGATTCCGATTAAATTTTACAATAGGAATAGGGATTTTTTTCGTATGGAAAATATGTTGGAACACTTTTTGAACCCTATAGGGCAAAACTAATAATCGAACTGAATTCTAGCGTCATTAGGTTTCTCCTATTCGCACAAAATTATTTTAATAAAAAATACAAAGAGTGGTAATTTTTAATACCAGCTTTTAAAATTATCCTTACATTTTGTTTAAGGAACACCATTTAGAAACTTTAGTTTAGTGTTTATAAAGTGTACATTGTCATATTTTTTTTCCACAAGGTTGTATAATTCGAAGTCTTTAGAATACATTTTAAACTTGCCCTTTATAGTAGTTGCTAAGTCGTCAACGTAAATAAGGAAATACAACGGTCCGATATGAGTTCCCTGTGGCACACCAGAGTTGCTAGCAATAGATCGAGATCCGTATTCACACAATGCGGTTAACTGTGTTCGATTTTTTTAGTTATGTTTTGCACGGTCTTCGTAGAGAAACATTAATTCCAATTCACCAAGTCGTTCCAGTTTTTTAATTAGGATATTATGTTCAATCAAATCAAAAGCTTTACTAAAGTCCGTATAGTTTGCATCACTTGTAGAATTGCTACCGTCTAGTGTTTGAGTGAATCCTGGTCGAGTGGTTACTAGTGTTGTTGCACTGTTGCCCCCCCCCCCTGGTGCAGGTGCTGCAGGTGACGGGCGCGGGCGGCGTGCTGCACGACGTGTTCGGCACGGAGCTGCCCGACCACTTCTTCGTGGGCGGCCCCACCGGCCTGCGCGGCTTCCGGCAGCGCGGCGTCGGCGCGCACCAGGACGCGCACGCGCTCGGCGGGAAGGTCGGTCACTATACGATTGATTCCTTTTTCGGCACATTCCTTTTTGGACATAAATCATCATATACAATTGAAAAAAATTGTATATGCAAGATATGGAAAAAAAATATCAAAAGCATCAGATGATTTTGTAAATAAAAAAAATAATGTAATGGAATGTTTAAATAGGCTTTGCCAACTTTTATAAAAGACGGGTCCATGAAGCATTATGAATTTAGATACCTAGTTGGTTATCATAAGTTAGTTGCCCAATTATAAGTAATCAGTGTAACCTACTGTTTAATTTGTCTTTTATTTTTATTGATTAAAATTTAATATTTTACTAAAATATTATTTTATTTTACTACGCAAGCAAAGTCACAAGTATTTCATAGTATAATTTATTTACTAAAATGTGCCGAGACAAGGATATGCCGAAAACGGAATATGTCCAAAAAGGAATGTGCCGAAAAAGGAATCAATCCACTATACTACAGCTGCCCGACCACTGCTTCGGCTCTTCTTCTTCTTCAGCATATACCTATTTATTTATTTATTTATTTATTGAAGAACACATACAGTCGTACATTAAAATATGTATACAGGTAATTAAGGAACAATATAAAGACCTAGTGGTTCATAAAAAGTACATTAATAGGTACTAATTGTTATTTAAAACTAATGTGACTGAAGGAAATTAAAAATGAACAATACTAGTATTTAGTACAATAATTGCACAAAATCTGCCATAGTATGTCGTTGCACAAATTATACAGGAAGAAGATAAAAGAGGGTTCAGAGAAATTATTCTTTAAGTTGTCGCTTGACAATTTTCTTTAGGGTACTAAGTGAACTAACAAATGGGTCAATATCATATAAATGCTCATTAATTAAACGAGGAACTCGTCTGAAGAAAGTATGTATGTATGTATACAGGGTGTTTGGTACATGGATGGACATACGTATATAGGAGATAGCTGGGATCATCTGCTACGTGGTCCGCCACAAAAAAATTGCCTGGGCCCTATCATTTTTTTTTTTAATTTTTTAATTTTTTTCGAAAATTTTCCGATTTCAAGATTTAAAACCTCAATAACTTTTTTAAAAATGATAAAAGGGGCAACAATTTTATTTTATTTCTATTTTGACTGATCGTAAAATCTTACAAATTTAATATTTGGTGCACAGGATAGCTAAAAAAATAAATACGAGCCCTCAAACCTCAAAAATAGGTAAAAAAAATAATTAAACGCCAACTTTGCATAGCATTTAAAAAAAAACTAAACACGATCGACTAGTTCCAATTACTCAAAAACATCTTCAGTTAATACGCTTTCGATTGGTATACAATAATTGCAATTTGTTTAAAAGCAGCTGGAGTTATTCGTCAACTTTAACTAAGGGGACAGTTTTTTATGAAACTACTTTTGAGGAAAGTACAAAGGAATGTACTGTACCGGGGTTGATAAGTATTTTTCTCAAAAATGTCCGTAAAAGTTGACATTACTATCTTCTTTGGACGAGAAGTACATGGTTTACGGACAGTTATCAAATTAAAAAAAAAAACATTGCGGGCATGTGTAGCGAGCCCACAATGTTGCATACAAATTTCATTATTGTTTAGTTTGTAACTTTTTAAAAAGTGAAAAGGGCCGTAATAAATTGAGGGCACAAGTCTTACATTTATTCGAAACATAACTTTTTTACCTGTGTCTGTAATAGCTTGTTTTTTTTTTTAAAGTTTGCGGTTCTCTTTGTCATAATTGGCAGTCTCTTAGTATGTCTGGCGGTTGGGTAATCGACGGTCCGGATAACGCTCCTCATAAAGTCTTCGGGCTTCGCGTACATTGGAGTTAGCTCTCCCATACGCCAACAACATGTCCGCGTATTCTTCATTGGTAAATGTGGTCATTTTACCAATAACACAATAATGCAACAATAACAAAAACTTAACAAAATGAATGGATAAGTGAAAAAACTTTTACTTTTTGCCGCCTTTTTGTTTATGACGAAGAGAAACGCAAGCTTTTTTTTTTTAAAAAAAACAAGCTATTCCAGACACAGGTAAAAAAGTTGTTTCAAATAAATGTAAGACTTGTGCCCTCGTTTTATTATGGCCCTTTTCACTTTTTAAAAAGTTACAAACTCAACAATAATGAAATTTGTATGCAACATTGTGGGCTCGCTACACATGCCCGCAATGTTTTTTTTTTTAATTTGATAACTGTCCGTAAACCATGTACTTCGCGTCCAAAGAAGATAGTAATGTCAACTTTTACGGACATTTTTGAGAAAAATACTTATCAACCCCGGTACAGTAGGTACATTCCTTGCAAGGAATGTACTTTCCTCAAAAGTAGTTTCATAAAAAACTGTCCCCTTAGTTAAAGTTGACGAATAACTTCAGCTGCTTTTAAACAAATTGCAATTATTGTATACCAATCGAAAGCGTATTAACTGAAGATGTTTTTGAGTAATTAGAACTAGTCGATCGTTTTTAGTTTTTTTTTAAATGCTATGCAAAGTTGGCGTTTAATTATTTTTTTTACCTATTTTTGAGGTTTGAGGGCTCGTATTTATTTTTTTAGCTATCCTGTGCACCAAATATTAAATTTGTAAGATTTTACGATCAGTCAAGATAGAAATAAAAAAAAAATTGTTGAACCTTTTATCATTTTTAAAAAAGTTATTGAGGTTTTAAATCTTGAAAACGGAATATTTTCGAAAAAAAAAAAAAAATAAATATTATAGGGCTCAGGCAATTTTTTTGTGGCGGACCGCGTAGCAGATGGTAACAGCTATCTCCTATATACGTATGTCCATCCATGTACCAAACACCCTGTATATCTGTCCACTGCTGGACATATGCCTCTTTCATGGATTTCCATGTAGATCTGGATGCGACGGTTCTATTCCAGGTCGGCCCTGCCGTCTTCGGTCTGCTTCGGTTACTATAGTAACCGAAGCAGACCCAAACCAATTATACTCCAATTACTATTATTATTATTATTATTTTATACTCCAATTACTTTAACCTAGTACTGGAAAAGAGCAGTTGCATGTGTTTGCTAAAGCCGCACTCACAATTGACAAGATTTCATATTTTCAAGACTTTAATTTTATTCGTTTTATAGATACTGTTTGGAAGGAGGAAGACACTAATAGTTTTAAATTTACTCTAGAATGAAAAAATATTTTATTATTAATTTATTAAGATGTACTTATTCTAAAAGGGCGTAACTTCATTTCTACGACACGATGGACATATTACGTTAGTCCAATCTGTATATAAAAAAGTATCATGTCAACCGATAATTCTCTAAGTATCTACCCATCTGTCGATAGTGTCAATGTCAAATTTGAAGTATGACAGCTTTTTTTCTCGTGAAAAAGGCAATGGTATTATATCTATTTAGGCATAGTATTAGTAAAACTCGATATTTTTATCAACTTACTTGTAATTTTGTAAATAAAGAAAAATAAATCTAAATAAATATTTTGCCGTGTTCAGGAGGCGTATAGTAATTTTCAGGTGTCACCAAAATGAAATGTTGTCAATTGAGCAGGCAATCAATCAGTTGTTGCATCTGTACGGTGCGGAGGCGTTTGTTTCCCTTGCGACTTATTGTTTATCGTTTACCTGTGACGTGGCTAGTGAAACAGACCAATGTCTCCTTAATCTTTTATTTTATTATCAAGGATCGGAAAAACGCCCGTCATTTTGAAAACGTAACCCTGTTCCGTACAGCAGAGACTTCTTTATGTCACTAAAATTTATTATTAGGTATTTTTTATAGATTTATTATACCATAATATATAGTTATGTATTCAGAGACAATTTTTTAATGAATGATTTGGAATGGTTATATCTTATGAGACAACACAAACACACACACAAATAGTAGTCAACGATTAAATATGCCAATGAAATTATGGACAAAAAAAGATGAAGAAAGATGAAAATATTGAGGAAAAAAAGATCGTCATTATTTTTACTTGGCGAAAGCGTTTTTTTTTTATAGCCATTCCGGCTTATTAATGAATGACTCATTAATAAAATGGTCGCTGAATACATATAAGGTATGGTAATAAATCTATTAAATACCTAATAATATTTTTATTAACATCTGAAGGAAGTCTCTGCTGTACGGAACAGGGTTATGTTTTCAAAATGACGGGCGTTTTTCCGATCCTTGTTTATTATATACCATTACGAACGAGTCCTAAGAAGATTATCGTTTGTTGCCTTCCACTTGCGACCTGCCTCTATATTTTGTCTTTGTAATTTTTATGACTTGCGAGTGAGAGAAGCTTATACTAGGTCGTTAAAGTAAATGGAGCATACCACGCCTGACTGTAACAATACTCGGACTGCTCCACAACTCAGGCGACGTCGCCCAGACGATACGCACGATGTTGCCAGAAATAGTGAGCGAAGTTCGGCGATGTTGCGTGCTTTCGCAAGACGTCGCGGCTGAAAAATATCGCCTGATGTTGCCAGATGTGTCGAAAAAAGTTCGGTAGCATTGTGGCACTTCATCTGACGTCGCTGGTGACGTGTCGCAGTACATTTGTCCCGTTACAAATAAGAGGCAGTTTCATTTTGATATAATGATGAATTGATTTCAGGGGTGGTAGGACCTTGTGCAGGGTCCGTCCGGATCGCTACCACCATCTTATCCATTAACCTACCGCCAAACAGCAGTGTTCGCATTGTTGTGTTCCGGTTTGGGGATAAGACAGCCGGTGAAATGACTAGCATAGAGGCATTCCATCTTAGCCTCAGTGTTGACAACGCATTTAGTCTTAGGATTGCATTGCAGTCTTGTGATTGCGAATGTCTATGGGTCACAGTTTCCACTTAACATCAGGTGGCCTGTGTGCTCGTTTGTCTACTCGATGTCATAAAAAAAATATGTTTTCAGATGTATTGGGCGAGCGGCCTCCACATCTACAGCCCGCTGCCGTTCCGGCCGGGCCGCAGCGGGCTCGGCGAGCTATTCCGCTCGCACGTGTTCCTCACCTCGGGCTGCCTCGCCGCGCCGGGTGAGTGTGCTGTGAATTATATCAAACGATGGAATATTACAATACCAAGAGCAAATTTGTCATAGTCATAGTCATAGTCATAGTCATAGTCATAGCATTTATTGCAAACCATAGTTGTAAAAGGTCTTAAAGCTAATAACAGTACATTTAGATTCATATGGGCCCTGGTAGGGCGCAGCAATTACTTAATTCTAGTGAGAAATTACCTACATTATTTTGTGTTAATATTTGCGATCGCATTTTCATTATACTATTACATTACAGTACAATAGTACTATTTAGGTGTTATTCTAAAGTTTTTTGATTACTATAGCCAATTATTAGGTCGAATACATTAAGGCAAAGTAACATTTTATAAGTCAGCATCGTCCAGGAATTCATTGATTGTGTAGTACCCTTTTTTTGTTAAGAATGCTTTTAGCTTATTTTTAAACAAATGGTCTTGCTTTTCGTCTTTAATAATCGCAGGTGCCTTATTATATATTTTTATAAATCTCACGTATGGGCTGTCTCTATGAATCGCTAGGTTTGACTTCGGTAATTTGAGTCTATTTTCGTGTCGAGTTACTATTCTGCGGTTTGGAGCATCTTTAACTTTGAAGTGTTTTATTATATGTAAATTCTAATAATAGCAGTGTTAGAATTTACATACAATAAAACCGGAACTACACATTGCAAACGAGTCTTGTCAAGTTAAATGAGCGAGCCGCGCGCGCATCACCGTTCTCCGCCCATATTCGCCTTAAAACCGTGATATCTAGGTACCTAGACCACCAGCGGACTCTAATTTCCAGTGCACCGACCCAGTGACTTAGTGTAGTGAAAAGGGAGAAGCGCTTTAACGCCGTTGGAGACGCGCGTTGCCGCGCTAACCGCGCCGCGCCTGTCCGGCAGCAGGCCTAAATCTCCGGAAATGGGCATTTTCACTAAAAAGTGTACCCAATTAAGGACTGAAATTAAGGAACTTTAACTTTGTCAGTTTTGTGACGAAAATTAGCCATACAATGCGGCATTCAATGTATAGCTAACTTTCGTCACAAAACTGTCAAAGTTAAAGTTCCTTAATTTCAGTCCTTAATTGGGTACACTTTTTAGTGAAAACGCCCAAATCTACGAGGAAAGAAGCCATCACGGTCAGTGTCTCAGCTCCATATTTCCCAACGTCGAGGAGCCGCCAACGGCAGCTCCATTTTGGTGACGCTGGCAACCCCGGCTGTGTAAACATACAAAGAGTGAGCTCCGCTAGTTTTTAAGTATAAATATTGGAAAACCTAGTCTGGATTGTTTGGGTGTAAACAAAATAGTACATGAAGAACTCACACTCGACTGTACACTGTAAGGAACCGCAATTAACACTAATTGAAGCACTCGGAAACACGGTAAGAGACGACTTTTTGACCGTTTTTGGTTTAAATATCTCATAAAAGCCATAAGCAGCTGATTGGGCGACGTTTGACAAGTAACAGAAAGTCAGTTGTACCAACATAAAACCATAGACTAAATAGTGTTCCCAGTTTAAAAGGTGCGTTCACAAAATCTTACTATATCGATTCGGTATTGATTGATCACTTAAACGATTAATAGTACATTGTGTATTAAGGGTGGTAAAGAAAGAATTACAAACGAGAGTCTGTTAGAAGCCCGAAGCCGAAGGCTGAGGGCTTTAATGACTCGAGTTTTGTATTTCCTTTACCACCCGTGTAACATACAATGTTTTTCATCACAATTGCGAGGAAATGAAATAAAATCAGACAAAAGATCATATTTTTAACTTATTAGCGGCAGACTACGTCATTGTCTGTGACTTACCACAGATAATGTCAAACGTGTTCGGAGTCCGATTCTAGTGACATATGAGATCAATAGTTTATTATGCGAGATTGTTAGGAAATAGTATTCAACTGACATTTCATCTCGAATGAAACTTCATATCGAATGGCACAAGAATTGGGGTCCTGACGTATTGTGATAGTTCGAGTCCACGTATAATATTTAAAAAAATAGTACATTGTGTATTAAGGGTGGTAAAGAAAGAATTACAAACGAGAGTCTGTTAGAAGCCCGAAGCCGAAGGCTGAGGGCTTTAATGACTCGAGCTTTGTATTTCCTTTACCACCCGTGTAACATACAATGTTTTTCATCACAATTGCGAGGAAATGAAATAAAATCAGACAAAAGATCATATTTTTAACTTATTAGCGGCAGACTACGTCATTGTCTGTGACTTACCACAGATAATGTCAAACGTGTTCGGAGTCCGATTCTAGTGACATATGAGATCAATAGTTTATTATGCGAGATTGTTAGGAAATAGTATTCAACTGACATTTCATCTCGAATGAAACTTCATATCGAATGGCACAAGAATTGGGGTCCTGACGTATTGCGATAGTTCGAGTCCACGTATAATATTTAAAAAAAAAGCTATTACGCACTTAAGTAACGTAATGGTAAAAAAAAGGCCCGCGGGTATTATTTTGGATTTACGATCGATTTTTCTAGCATGTAAGGACACTATTTACGAGCAAGTGTGATGAAAAAGCTATTACGCACTTAAGTAACGTAATGGTAAAAAAAGGCCCATGGGTATTATTTTGGATTTACGGTCGATTTTTCTAGCATGTTAGGACACTATTTACGAGCAAGTGTGATGAAAATCTATTACCGAATACGTACAATACTCACAAGTAAAAGACATGTCTTCAAATAAAAACCTTCGTAAATACGATAAAAAAACAAATAAGTGTGCAAAATGCTCCCAGGAAATTAAAAGCAAAGAAAGTATGAAATGTTCTATGTGTGAGTTTTCATACCACCTAGATTGCACGAACGTCACAATAAAACGCTTTTACCTAATGGTTAAGCAATCTAAGGACGCCTGGCAGTGCAGGCGATGCCTGGATACTCTTACTGCCCCATCAACTTCTGGAACCGCAACAGCAACTCAAGCCTCCGACAAAACTACCGCCAAACAGCAGTGTTCGCATTGTTGTGTTCCGGTTTGGGGATAAAACAGCCGGTGAAATGACTAGCATAGAGGCATTCCATCTTAGTCCTCAGGGTTGGCAAAGCATTTGCAGTCTTAGGATTGCATTGCAGTCTTGTGAATGCGAATGTCTATGGGTCACAGTTTCCACTTACCATCAGGTGGCCTGTGTGCTCGTTTGTCTTCTCTATGCCATAAAAAAAAAAAAAAAAAAATAATTGAAAGCTCTCAAGCGAACTGCTCGTTGAACGACAGCATGGCTAACGTAACCCAGCGCAGACCAACCCCGAGGAGCCACAGTCTATCATCACTTCATACACTAAGCTGTTCATCAGATGGATCAACAGAGATTTCCCCTAACACTAGCTTTCAAAGTATGCCTGATCGCACCGAACTCTCTCAAATATCAGACCTCAAGGACACGACCGATTCACTTACAATTCAGCTCACCAGTGCGCATGAGGAAATCACAAATCTCAATGCTGACATCACTCGTCTAATGAAAAAACAGATTGATTTTGAGAGACAAATAAACGGGTTAGGTTCGTAAGGACTAAAATAGAAATAGAAATAGAAACATTTATTCGACGAACACAAGAAAAAAAACAGAACAGAGAAAAACATCATTAAAATAAGGTGGCAACACAGTAATAATAAAAATTAAAAAAAAAACAGTTGTAGGATAGTGTTGCCATGGGTGATTCTGTGACGTCGAAATTGACACCACTCAGCACTATGTCACAGCGTTAACCGCGACGCTGGTTTTCAGTGGCGCCAACGTGACACACGAACGAAGAGACAGTGGTTAATTAAAGAATATAATATAAAATGCTAGATTAACAAGTAAAATAATAAGAAATAAATTAAATGAAATTTAACTATGGGAATGAAAACGGAGTAATACAGGTACAATAATCGGTCATGATATGAACAAAAATAAAAGGAAGCCAACTGAACACAGATAAAGAAAGGAGAGATTAAACATTGCAAGAGGGGGAAAAAGAGCTAAACGGTACTACCAACATTAAACCCGCAATGATCGGCGACGGTCGGCATAACTAGATTGCATAACGACTCTATAAGCAAAACGTCTTAGTTGCATAAGGTCTTGGTAAGCACAATGTCTTTTTTGCAGAATGCCCTAGTGAGTAGAATGTCTTAGTTGTTCGATCGACAACTATAGCATAACGCCCGAAGTTGCAAAATGACTCATAGAGTTTACGTCCAAGTTATTAATAAGTCTTGATTGTAAAACGACGCATAAGGAAAAGTGTCTGAATAGCATATGGTCTTGGTAGCAAAACGACATGATTGCATACCGGTTAGGTAATATTAGATGAATTTAATCTCTGTAGGGACGACTAGTTATTGTCTAGGTCTCGGACGAAGTCGCCGGCAGAAACTAGTGTTTAAATAATACAAGCTTTTGTAAAAGAAAATCTTTTATTCAAATACAACTTAAAACATCTCTTCTTAAACTCAAATTTTTGTTTTCTTAATTGTAAAATGCCATATATTATTTAATTCGTATTACGAAAGAGTGGTCGCAAAAAAACGTGGAAAAACTTCAATATTGCCTCTACCTTTTGTAGAAAAGACAAAAAAAGAGGTGGCGTGTGTATTATGCTAAGAAAAGGGATAGATTTTAGTGTCATATCATTGTGTCAAGAGAAATCCTTAGAACGAATTTTTGAGTGCTGTGGCATATATATACCTCTTTTTAACTGCATGATAATTTGCATATACCGGATCCCATCTAATACTTTAGTGCATACATTTTTTAGTCAACTAGATGCACTACTTCACAAGCTCACTAATAAATCAAAACGGAACATAATTATTGCGGGAGATTTAAATATTGACACCATAAAACGTAACAATTTGACAAACACACTAACAGGACTCTTAAAAAATTATAACTTAACGTTGCACATAACTAAACCAACACGTTTAAATTCCTGTATAGATCACATTGCAAGCAATATAAGTGCGGCTACGGGTGACGTGTGTCAAGTAGAGCTATCTGTTCATAACACCTGCCAAATTCTGCGATTTCCAGTTATAAACACAACTCCGAAAACTCAAGTGTGCTGGTACACGAGAAAGCGAGACTTATGTGAAGAAAATATAAGAAAGTTCAGGCATTATCTTTCTGTTCTATCATGGTCTGAAGCGCTATCACAAAATGATTTAAACAAAGCGTTTAATGAATTTCATGACCTTTTCTCTTTGCTCTATATTCTATGCTTCCCCGAGTATAGGATAAAATCAAAAGGTAACATTACAGCGCCTGAGTGGATAACTAAAGCCTAAAGGTCTCATAAAATCAAGTAGAACTAAAAGAAGTCTACGAGCATTATATTCTAGGCAAAGATCAGACGAAAACAAAAAGTATTACAAATCATATTGTAAATTACTAAAGGCTTGTGTTCTCAAATCGAAAAGAATTGGCAGTACTGAGTTTATACGTAAATCTAAAAATAAGTGTAAAGCTGCTTGGGACTTCATTAAGGACAAACATGACACAACAAAAATAAAGCAGGAAATTAAATCAATAGAACTAGATGGTAACACTGTAGTAGAGCCTTCCGCTATAGCGCAATCCTTTAATGATTTCTTTATAGAATCAATATAACATCAAATTGACACACATATTATAACGGATCGTAGAAATCTAGTGTCACAGTCTCGATGTCCTAATAGTTTATTCCTTATGCCATTCACAGAAGATGAAATGATAAAAATAATAAAATCACTGAATAATACCAACTCCGTAGGATTCGACCAGATTGCTACAAAGGTTGTAAAAGAATGTGCCAAAGAAATTGCGCCTATTTTAGCCCATCTGGTAAACGTGTCTTTTACACAAGGCGTTTTTCCGGAGCGCCAAGTACTCTATTGTTACCCCCTACACAAGAAAGGGAACAAACAAGACTTACAGAACTATCGTCCAAAAACTCTAGTACCGATTTTTTCTAAAGTATTGGAAAAAGCTTTTCTAAGCAGAATTTTGCATTTTTTAAATAAGCACAACATTATAGCACAGGAACAAAACGGTTTTCAAAAACATAAGTCGATAACACATGCTGCAGTTTCATTAGTCAAAAATATCACCCAATGCATTGACCAAAAAAAAATCCTGTCATAGCTACCTTTTTCGACATGACCAAAGCCTTCGACTTTGTTAATCATGAATTGCTCCTTCGTAAATGCGGAAATTACGGTGTCAGAGGCAATGCTCTAGAATGGATTGGAAGTTTTCTGGGTCATCGCATGCAGTGTGTAGAAATACATCAGGTTAACAAACACGACGAGAATGTCGGTCACCGATCGTCATATAGGTGTAACAAGTGTGGAGTCCCTCAGGGAAGTGTTCTCGGTCCGATGCTTTTCTTGCTCTACATTAATGACCTACCTAGTGAGACCTCATAGTTGACTCGTGGCTAAATAGAAACTTTCTAAGGACTAATGTGTCGAAGACATGTTTCATACAATTTTTAAACCACATAACACGCAAATTAGACCTAAATTTACAATGTCAGGGCCAAGCTATACAACAGGTAAACGAAACAAAATTTCTGGGCTTAAACTTGGACCAGCACTGCTCTGGGAAGCAACATGTACAGTTTGTTCGTGGACAACTGGAGAGGTTTGTTTACGCTTTAAAGGAGCTGAGAATAGTCGCGGGAGAGAAGACAACGCTCCTCGCATACCATGGCTATATTTATGTTGTGTAGGACTTCAACTACACGAATCATTATAAATCGTATTACTTTTATGGTTTCGGTTTACGATCATCGGCATCGGTATCGTTGCATCCCTAATCATCAGGAAGTAGCACAATATTAAAATGTTTATCTAGCGGGGGTAGTAAGTCATTTATATGAACCAAAAATAATACTGGACCTAATATAGAGCCCTGAGGTACACCTAATTAAACTGCTGCTCCTATAGACTGAGTGTTGGTTTACAACTACTGTTTGCGATCTTTGACTAAGATATGATGAAAAAAGACTCGG
>CAWYPN010000324.1:0-14267 GCA_963966035.1 Acleris laterana
GTAACGGCGGCCGAGTCATCAACGATACGATTGCAATAGGGGTTGTAATGATTCTCAAGGGGCAAGAAGACGGTAGGGAGTTACCTACCTACTGAACAGCTAGTTTGCTTATGTAGTTTAAGTTAAATTACGAGAAACAATAGTACATGCTTGGAGTGCTAGCAAATGTTGGCCGCGATTTGTTTGTTCTTTGCTCGTATCTCTCTTTCTACCTATGTAATAAGACGTAGTTTACTAGTTTTATCATCTGCGTGTTTAACATATTTTGGCGTTTACAATACCGATATGCGACACGCAACGGCAATATCTAATAAAAGAGAGGCAAAGAGAAATGCTGCCATTTTCAATCTTTTTTCTTTTAACCAAGTCGAAAGTGAACTAATAACCAATATATGCTGGCCTTGCTTTAGTAGGCAGTCACTATTACTGAGAGACCTGCTTACACTGAGAGCTCTTTAATGTAAGTAGGTAATGGATACATTTTGATGCCAATAAGTCGAAAACTGCGAATCTGCGGACGGGACGTTATTAAAATAAACAATATTATACCGCTCTTTTTGCGTCGAGGATTCAAAACTGTAATGATTGTGTCAATAATTAAGTACAGCTACTCGTAACTACCTACATAGATCTTGTTCTGTGCCTAGATCGAAGTTATAAATAATATTAGTATTAATCTTACCTTTCGATATCCTTAGGCAGTTTAAATAATGACAAGTCGACATTCCCATCATTATTTAGGCACCCGTATGCTAGGCAGTACCTTTTGGCTTTTCGAATAGCCACCTATTCAAATAAACACTGGAATGACTTTGGCAGCGTACGGCGGCGCGCGTCAAGACCAGCGCTCGCGTAAGTCGCGTGACACTCAACTGATTAGACTTGCGAGGGAGGCCGCACATTTTGTAGGCAAAAGCGCGGAGTGTCACCGGCCTGATTTTGATAAGAATGGGATCAAACGGGAAGCACCAGCTTTCAAATAAAAAAAGGATCATCCATCAAAATCGGTTCACCCAGTCGAAAGTTCTGCGGTAACCAACAAAAAAAATACAGTCGAATTGAGAACCTGCTCCTTTTTTGAAGTCGGTTAAGTACTACTTGAGACTTGTATCGTGAGTTTTCCGAAACCTACAGAAAAAATACAGGCAAATTGGTGCAGGAGGTGAAACTGTGAATGTCCCTTACTTCACCGCTCTCGTGGATGTTCTGAATACTTCGCGACGTGAAGCTGTTGCTATCTTCGAACGTGTCTTCCTTTTCGCAGCCGAAATGGTGATATCTGTATGAAACCAGATCAATTGAAGACAGAGTAAAATGGTAATATACGGGTAATCCTGTTTTGAAGCATAAACATACAGGGCGTTTGGTAGCTAGTTCGACAGCTTTAAGGGGGTGATAGAGCAGCTCTTAAGCTATCGATTTAACCCCCATGTATGTTCAGCAATTGTTATTAGTTTCCGAGATATTGATCATTTTAATCGGAATTTTTGTCATTTTTCCTTATGTCCATGTTACAAAAAACCCATAGGTTATGTATGAAATTTATTTTCATTACAAATTTTGGAGCAAACGCACTTTCTCCATACTAAGAACCCTCCTCCTCCTCTTACTCCTTGTGCAGGGTCCGTCCGGATCGCTACCACCATCTTATCCATTAACCTACCGCCAAACAGCAGTGTTCGCATTGTTGTGTTCCGGTTTGGGGATGAGACAGCCGGTGTAATGACTAGCATAGAGGCATTCCATCTTAGTCCTCAGGGTTGGCAACGCATTTGCAGTCTTAGGATTGCATTGCAGTCCTGTGAATGCGAATGTCTATGGGTCACAGTTTCCACTTACCATCAGGTGGCCTGTGTGCTCGTTTGCCTTCTCTATGCCATAAAAATAAATAAAAAAAACTAAGAGAACCCCGCGTTTGTTTTTCACCAAGTATGGGGGAAAAAAAAATCGTTTTTTTTATTTTTTTACTCCAAAGTTGTAATGAAAATAAATTTCATGTAGCTTTAAAAACTTCTTTAGTTCATAGTGATTCTAATCATGCAAAAAAACACTGAAAAAAAAAAGAATTAATACATGAACTTAAGGGTTTTCCTTAACATGGACATAAGGAAAAATGACAAAAAATCCGATTAAAATGATCAATATCTCGGAAACTAATAACAATTGCTGAACATACATAGGGGTTAAATCGATAGCTTATGAGCTGCTCTATCACCCCCCTAAAGCTGTCGAACTAGCTACCAAACACCCTGTATAGGCTACCTTCTATCGCGAAAAAATCACAAAGTAATAGTAAACGCAGGAGTCGCTATCAATAACGTACCTTATCAGCGCCCTAGACGCATAGACCGTAGGATGGTAAAGCAGCGACGGGTTCAAGTAGACCCGGTTGAGGTTGACCCCGCGCGTGTCGGTGCGGTAGTGGCCGCGCGCCACCCCGTCGGGGTTCAGGAACGGGATCATCTTGAACACGTACAGCTTGCGCAGCGCGAGCGCGATCGGGTCGTGCCGCGTCAGCAGCAGGTTCAGGAAGCCGTTGAACACGAAGCTGGAGGGCGTCTCGCCGGGGTGCACGCGCGCCGAAATGAATATCACCTACGAACAAGTATTATACATACATTAAATCACGCCTGTTTCCCAGGCGGGTAGGCAGAGACCTCTTCCACCTGCTACGATCCTGACCTCTTTCGCTTCTTCCACATTCATACATCGAATCATGCACGCACGTCGGTTTCGGGTGCTTAAGATTATTACAATTATATTATAAATCTACAATAATAAAACAAAGAGGAAAGATTTGTATATTTCTAAAGAATAAACTCAAAAACTACAGGACCGAAAATTTCTTTCACCATTAGAATGCTACATTATCCATACAAAAAATTCTGTGTTTCTATTTATCTATTCTATAGTTCATATCAATCAATCAATCATTTATTGCATATCACATTACAATTCAAGGTGGAACAAACAGGAATAGGCATACATGTGACACCCTGCGAGGGCGCAGCAACACGAGAGGGCTACATTTGTATAATAACATTAATACCTAATTTATGTCCATGTTACAAATACTTAAAATAATTTTCTCTTTAAACTATATGTTATTGCACTTCTTATAACGTAACTAAGTAGCATAAGCCAAAAGAAGCGGAACACTATTACGTCAGAGCTTGAAAAAACAGTTTTGATAAAGTGTTTGTTTAAATTTAGAAGTGCCTAAACAAATGCTCAGCTCAGCACAGCTCTGACAATGTAATACCCGTATTTATAGTCAAGAAAAGTAATTACTTGAGTATTAGTAGTGTCAAAAGTCATATAAAAATCGTTACTTTAGTCATTACTTTTACTCAAGTAATTACTTTTCTTGACTCTACTTACTATCTTACACCCGTATTTATGGGTGTAAGATACAGTTGATGTTGCGGTATACCTTCTTGCCCAGGAACTTTAGGGGCCTCTCCTGCGGCTCGGGGAACAGGTGCTTCAGCCGCTCCTCGCGGGTCTTCGTGATGCCGTGGTGGGACGTTATCGTCAGCAAGTCCACGCGCCTGCCTGGTGAACGAGAAATTCCTTTTACGTCGCAAGCTCTCAGGCGATTAAATATATCACGAGTTTCAAAATTATTGGATTCCATTTGAGGTGATAAGGATAGTATTTTTTATTGTGTAGGAAAAATATACGACACCTTTGAAAGGGTCTGTCAGGATAAGGAAGGTGTACCTTCACAAACATATTTTATATTGGAAAGAGCTGGCATTTTTTTATGGGCGTTGCTTTCTTTTTCATTCAGACATTAATAATTGTAGTGTGTTATCCCACTCAATCTACGTGACTTTGTTTCATTGCTTTAGCTGACATGGATTAATAGAAAAACGAGTAGGTAGTTTTTTTATGAATAACATTTTTTGACATTACCTTTGTGACGGTTCAAGGTAAAAAGTTGCTGAAAGTTGGATTACTAATTAAGAGCCGTTTACCAATTCAAATATTCCTTACCGAGGATACACATCTCTTTAATTATCCTGCTAGACCCTCTTTTTTTAGATAGATATAAGTGCTATAAATTGCCATTAAAATTGACCCACGTAACTGGACCTTTAGTATTTTTTTTGTGGCGGCAGTATAGTTACCTTCAAGTGAATATGTGAGGCACTCTCTGCAATAGTATATATCGTCCGGCGTCTGCGGCGTCGGCAGCGGCAGCATCTTGAGGTCGATCGAGTTGAGCGCGATCTGCAGCTCAGCGAACGAGAACGGGTACGTGAACGCGAAGAAAGTCGTCGCCTTCAAGTTGTCACATGTCCGGTATTTAAAACTCAGCGTGAATGTGTTGTCGTCCAACTAGAAAAAGCAAACACAGTTACAATTACCTGAAATTAACTGTGCATGCTGTTGTTCCTTAGAAAAATCTAGTTGTAGCGCATAATATTAGCATCAAATTGTTTTTGACTAATTTAGAAACTGTTACTTATTCAGGTTTTGCATAAATCAAACCTAACCTAACCTTGTCTACGCATTAGATATTTAAGAAATACTGAAAAGTTTACGGTTCCAGGGATATAAAAATTATGACAATCAATAGTTATGTCAACAAGGACGTAGTGACCATCAAAAATAGAAGTTACTCATTCTACTACTGTCTTGGGACAGCTCTGACATCGCGTTGGCCAAGTTGGTAGTAACAACCCTGCCTATAAAGCTAGCGGTCTCGGATTCGATTCCCGGTATGGTAAAATATTTGTTAATGAGCGCGAGTACTTTTTGCTTATTTGAGTCATCGTTTTTGCCTTTAATTAAGTTCCTAAACAAGATGAGTATAGCCGTTTTCGCCCTTTGTTGTAAAATATTAGTAATCCCAAGTTAGTTTAGTGAGTTAACAAAAAACTCACAGAATGAATAGGACGATCCCTGATCCTCTCCCACTGGGGCTTCCCGGGCAGAGTGCGAGTCACCGGTGCCATGCCCTGGTTGTACATTTTACCCTGCTTGTTAAGGTTTATCAGGTTCAGCCGCACCTGCAAGCAAACATACATTAAGGGCATATTCATAAATCATCAATCAAACGTAACTTTAAAAAAAAATCAAGCTTAATTTAATTACCGGAATATCATTACGAATAAGTTTTTAACAATAACAAGTAAATACTGGATAAAAAATTGAACTGAAGCAATCACATGAACAGCAAAATTTACACATTTTGGCAATGCCGCAGAATGGTAAGTAAACCCTGGGGACTAACCCCCGAAATTACTCTATGGGTGTACACGTCAGTTATAAGACACATCATAAGCTACGGCGCGGTGGTCTGGTACCAAACATTAGACGGTCGACTCTAAACTACCAAGACTTCAAAGGTTGGCCGGCATGGCAGCTAGCACAGCATCACTGGAAGTCATACTCGACCTGCCGCCCTAGGGAAGCGAGAATCTTCACAGATGGATCCAAAACAGATTAGGGTCCAGCTCCAGCACGTTCTCGGAGGACTTAAACAAACTCCATTAGGGGCCCACAGCACAGTCTTCCAGGCAAAATGCATGGGCATCATAATGGCTACAACAGCAATCGAGGCATGGAAGGTAAATGATCCCCAGATCCAAATACTCTCTGTCAGCCGATTTGTGCTCCAGGCCCTACAGAGCCTCACCATAAAATCAGGCCTTATACTCGAGTGTCACAATGCCCTGAAGAACCTAACCTAACATAAACCTAAAGCACTGTTTTTTAGAACTTTTTATCAATCTCTACCTTCTCGAAAAT
This sequence comes from Acleris laterana, assembly GCA_963966035.1. Classification (NCBI taxonomy): domain Eukaryota; kingdom Metazoa; phylum Arthropoda; class Insecta; order Lepidoptera; family Tortricidae; genus Acleris; species Acleris laterana. The sequence continues at coordinate 5,761 of CAWYPN010000324.1, forward strand.
CACCATGTTACATACTTTAAGATCAAGGTAATCAGGTTTGGTTTCACTAACAAAATTCTCAAAATATAATTATTAAGTAACTTTAAGACACAAAACACATTGAGTTCTAATAACTATGCATTTGCAATAATGTTCCGTCTATCAGTTGCTGTTTTACTGTTTACCTCCAGGGCCTTTTTTGAGGTGTCAGCCTGTGTCAACTATAATTAACATAAAAAACATATAATTCTTATGAAAATCATAATCACCGTAGCTCCAGCTTCCCGAGGCTGGACCCCGAAATAAAACCAGGTTCTGTTGCCATTCTCAAACTCCGTGCCCGCACAGTCAGGTCGCGTCCACAGATTGAACTCATAGTCGGGTGTATCAACATTATTGGTCTTTGAATTCACAGTTGATGCTGAAATAATGTAGGACTAAGTAACAATTTGACAGCACAAACACATGAAATCACAACATTGAGCGTAAACTATATGTTGGGTCAATGTAGGATGGTCCTTGTGACAGCTAATCTAAACATGGTATTAATTGTTTCAATGCGACTTGACAGAAGCGCATGGAGCTAACCCCATGTGCTTCTGTTTAGTCCATTGAAGAAAATTCTGTTTTACCGAACAATTGTCTTTGCGTGTGATATCCACAGACTTATTGCTCTAATAAGTCCATGGGAGTGTCTATAAATAACTTGACATTGGCGAAATACACCTTAACAGGAGTGAAAGCCATTAATTAAAATAAAAAATAAATAGTTCCATTGACATTTTATCAATATGTGCAATATATTGCTCGTGAGTATAGCATTTGGAATTCTGGGCTGTCAGGGATCATTCCACATTAACCAGATTATAGGATCCGTAGTCAAAATTGATTGTGATGAAGGAATATTGATGATTTAGCATTGATGTAGCCTACATGATCTGTCAAGTTTTAGCTATACAATAGGTATAATATTTAATTCACTGCCATTGGTAATGTCAAATTATAATTGCGTTTAATAATTATCAATATGAACTGCTGCATCACCATACTGGGCCACTTCTGTAAATTTTAATTTGTCAATCTGGTTAGAACAAGTTATGGATTATAGTTGAGGTGATAGACTCGATAAATTTCCTGAGATATAGAATTCTAAACATAAAAAAAAAACATTAATAACAAAATGTAAGTAAGCTCACATACAGAGCAGCTGATATTGGAAATGGTATGGCTACCTACAAGCCAAATATTCAATAGGAATGTGCTAAGATTTGTCCTATGTGCACTTTGTCAAGCTATTAATTACCCGCGAGGGAAAAAAAACAGCTTTATTGGCACAAATAAATGGGATCATTGTTATGGCATTGGACTTTGTATTTTGGCAAAAAAATCAGTAATTAACTCACCAATAAGCTCCGTAGGCACCCGTTCGACGTGACCGAGATTTCCAGAGTCAAAATTGTGTATAAAATAAAATCCACCGCACTCTATTATATTGTTGTGATCCATGTTTTAAAAAATATTGTGGACTACATTATACGAAAAGTAGTAAATTAGTCGAGAATTTTGACGGCCTCGTAGTAAACATCTACTTGAAGAATTTGTCCATCAGAACATTTATTTGAATCTGCATGTTTGTATTTCAAAATGACACTCAAAAAACGGAGGCTACACTGTTTTTCTAAACAAAATTATGTAATTTTGTTGACATCGATTGACGGATAACAGCTGATTTGTTTTATTGGTGATCTTTTAATAATTTTAACGCGTTCCGAAAAATATTTACTATTGGTTGAGGCTCAATAAATGTTTGTTTTTTTATTGCAATTTTTATATTATATCTAGTTCAGTAATATTGACATTCACTATTTATTTGGATATTCACTTTATGCCACAATGAAATTTTATTCAAGATGGCTACCACTGCAGGTTAACAAAGGAAAGCGGGATTGTGAAGACTGCCAGTGTGAAAAAATGCCAATTGGATTATGTTATATTATCGCCTTTATCTTCATACTAATATATTTTCAAAGCACCAGATAAGGGATATAATGTATTGAATAAAATCGTAAATCACTTTTTCATTACTCTGCAACCGGAGAACCCGATAGTCATGCATGAAATAAACGAACACTGTCTATAGTGTGGACAATTCATAGGAAAATTACATTCCTTTCCTTTGTTCATTCCTACCACCGCATAGACGTATGTTATTTTATTATACTTCTATGCTACTACCACATACCATAGGTCACCTCTATGTCACATGTACCCAAAAAAAATAAAGGCCGGCCTTTGAAAATCGAAGATCGAAGTTACGTTAGCTCTATTCCTTTCTCTGGGTTTAGTCTCGAGTGACGAGAGAAAGGGATAGAGCTATCGTAACTTCGAAAATAGAATTTCGAAGTGACACACGTCTATGCGTAGAGGGAGAATAGAATACTCTGTTACACGTCAATGGAAGTGATGTTAGCTTCATCCCTTTCTCTCGATTTTGTTTCGAGTGACGAGTGACAGGGACGGGGAGGTCGAACAGAGAATGTCAGCCAGTTTTGAACTTTGGCTTACCATATTTTTTATTAAAAATAGCTGTAAAATAATAATTTAGGTATGTCAAATAGTTTCTGAGCTAAAACCTATTAAATTTAAATTTCGTATGCGGCGCTCGAAACCCGGATCCCTCTGGGATGATAACGTCATCCTCATCACATCACAGTGGTGCGCGCCCTTATAAGATTGAGTAGGTAATACTTATTCTGTGCTACAATAATCAAATGACGATTAGGGTGCTTTTACACAACACTATTTTTCAACTATAATAGGCAATCAATAGCTCCATGGTGTTTACCACGAAACACGAAATTCGGGTCGAGTCGTTACTAGAGAAGAAAGAAGATTTAGGTAACTAACGTTACTTAGAACTTAGATTTTCAAAGTATGGCCTCAGATTATTGAACTACCCTTAGTTGAGTGAACTCAATTGCTTTCATTTTAGCTATTGGGAATAAGTACCTACTCATAGTGCGCGAAAAACCGCATCCAAATCAGTTCATTTGCTTAAGAGCTACGATGCCAATAACACGCACTCAGATACATAGATTTAGGGGATGAGAAACTTAACGCCCTTAGCTAAATTTGTACATAATAGGTATTAAGAATATTATTTATTTTAGTATATTAAGTGATAATTAGTATTTAATTTTAATTATCGTTCCTGACGTAGAGACCTCGTCATATTGTTCTCCTAGACATTATTTTTTAACCCCCGACCCAAAAAGAGGGGTGTTGTAAGTTTGACGTGTAAGTGTGTGTGTGTGTGTGTGTGTGTGTGTGTGTGTGTGTGTGTTTGTCTGTGGCACCGTAGCTCTTAAACGTATAAGCCGATGCGGTTTTATTGTAATTTAATTTTACAATCTTAATTTGTTTATTTATTTAAGTTTTAAAATTAATTATGTATTCATTTATTACCTTGTATTTAATGATTGAAAAAATAACCTCCTGCTGGAGTTTCTTACGGCGCTTCTTCTCCATAATGACGGTCTTGTCCGAAGCGCTAGGTAGTAGATTCACTTTAAATTATTACCGATGTCTAACAGAGCCCTCATGTGGCCAATTTACTGAATAAATTTTGAATTTTGAATTTGGTAAGATAGTTATGAACTTGTGACGTTGAAGGAAAGGAAGAATGACAAACAAACTAAAACAAACGTTTAAATTCAAAATTGTATTTTCACATTGTCCTTATAATTATAACAAAATTAAATAAGCTTAATTAATTATACAATAATAATAGGTTACTTAGGCGTGGCACTTACCTAAGGATTATAAAAAATTACACTCCTTACAATTTCGAACAATCGGCCAATAAATGCCTTCATCACAAAAACTCATTATACGATAAGTTAATAGTCCTACAATACTCTAATTACACACTCCGGCTACATTCTATCTACTCCCTTGCATCCTACTAATATGTCTTTTGTGAGCAAGTTTATTGAGTGTGATGATACGTAACTAAGAAATCACCCCTTCCCCACATCGAAGGTAGGTTACACCTAATTAAGCAGGGAGGGTCACAATTAGAAGATCGCTTACAATAATGAACCATTTTGGCATCTTGTTTGGCAATACTACCAAAATAACGACATTATTGAGAACTAATTAATTTCGAAAAATATTTAAATACATGCAGGGAAATTATTTGACAATGTAAATAAAATTAAATATCACATTTCGGAACTACAACTAGGGGTAATATGTGTTTTGTATGAAGGTATGCATGTACTTGCTGTAGTTTAGTACCTTTATACTCATTTACGTACAATAAATCAAAGGAAATATTCCTACAATAAGGACACTGAGCGTAACACTTTCAGTGAGCCAAAATTAATATTAACTTGCAATATTTTTGGTTACAAAGGTTGAGACCACTCTGATTAATATTTTATATTTTTAAATACATTTTTAATGTTAATCTGTACCATCAAAGGTTCCCTTATACTCTTGTCGTAACGCAGAATTAATTTTTAATACAAGATTGTTGATTTTTTTCAAGAATCATTTACGTTTCGGTGTCTCGTAATCAGATTATAAAATATGTATATAATATAATAAAATTAATAAGGTATTATCATGATTTCTGTTAGGACTAGGACGCTTACACACTTACTTTTATGAGCATTTCACACGAATCATCCATACACAGTTTGCATTCATACTCGTACATACGGTGCAATTTAATATAATATAACGTATCCAGAAAACTTATAACAATTTCAAGCATTATTTTATTAGCCAGGTAACGTATAAAATGCCATTAGGTTTTCTGTTGTCTGTCACCTGACAAATACGAGTAAAATAATCTGTACTAAGTAGCAATAGTTTTTGTTTTGCGTTCACGTTCACTAGGTACGGTATTAATTACATTTGGCAAAACATATTGTTAATAATGTCTATAGAGTAAAATAGCCATAGTTATTATTATTATACAAATCATTATGATGTATGGCCTTATTAATAGTGAATAAATACATTATGGTTCTTAATACCTCGTGAATACGGTACACAGAACATCCACGATAGCAATAATGCACCAATTACTTAGATTATACTATTGAATATTTTATATTACTGTAATTTAACGACAGTGAGATTTTTGGTTAAATTGGTGCTACTAACGGAAGACAGATGTGATTATTTGAGCTGATATCGAAACGAACAAGCGAAATCACGTATTATAGAAATGTTACACCGTACTCGATTCTGTTTTCGAAAAACCACTAGACATGACGGGTGCAATATGACCGCGTCAAATCTTAGAATCTAAACATAATATTGATACATTTATCTAATGATTTCAGTCCTTTGAGATCTCTTAACCTTTGCCTTCGTCGGGAATGGTGACGGAGACGGTCGTGGGGCGCGCGGGGTCGGCGCGGGCGGGGGCGCGGGGCGCGGGGTGCAGCTCGTCGGTGGTGGTGAGCTTGCACTCCACAGCGCGGTAGTTGCAGGTCGGGGACCCGCACTCGAAGTCCGGCCGAGTGGTCACCGAATTCGGAATGCTGTCATTCTGAAGCATAGGGTCTTCTTTGAACGGCGGACAGCTGGAAAATAAATCATGTTAGATTCGTTTGAAAAAACAAGGAATTATTCAAAGTTGATGACGCGGTTAGTTGGTAGTGACCCTGCCTGCAAAGCCTCCTGCCTTCGATTCATTCGGTAATTTGTTTGATCAGCGCCCTAGCGTGAGTATTTGTTTTAATAGTAGTAGTATTTGACGGCCGGAATCAGAGTCAGTAAAATGACATTAAACGATTTTTCATACACCAAGTGGCGCAATCTCGTGTCGGAGGCCAAGACTCACTTTGGGTCCCTGAGCCGCAGCAGTAAGTAAGTAATTTGAATAAGGAACGAGTTTTGTTTCTATAATGTTTGAGTACGACGGTAAACATTTATTTCTCCACATAAGTATGTTTATCGTGGTCTAGTAGCCAGACTAGCCAGGGGTTAAGATTGGACTAGGGTGTATATTCGTGTGAGATTCTCCCCTGGTATTCTTTTACAGTAAAGTAAAGTAACAGTGGCCGTAGACAAAATGCGGGGCGAGATCGTTTCTCTTCTGCTTCTTTTTTGATTAAAGGGCCTCTACCGCAGTATCCCGCAGTGATTTCGCTAATCTCAAGTAAGTAGAGTAAATCAGTAAACATAATAAATCAAACGTAAAAGCCGGACGTCATTCAATCGGCCATCTTTCGTTCACAAAGGTTACCGGAAGACCGATCGTTATCGAAAATGTATAAGTTCCATACACCTTGACAGTTTTCGAAAATCGTTTTCGATAGCGTTAATCTTGTCTAGGGCCTGATAAGTTATAGAGTTCAAAGACAAATTACCTCAAAGGGGGCGGAGTCGGCGAGCGTGACAGAGGAAAGCTGGCCACTTCTCTGGATATAGCAAGAGACTTGATGGAGCCGAAAGCCTGGTCAGGGCTCAGTGGGGCTCCTAGAACCGAAGCCATTCCTCTGCAACAAAACGGGTAAATATTCATTAATTACTTGGTACGGAAACACATTTTTGGGAGATACATTTGAATTATAATAGGTAACTTTGAACATTGTAGTGATTACTTTCGGGCTTATATTGGGTTTATACTGTACAACACATATTGTTCAACTTGATCGGGTCACGCAGTGCTATTCAGACAGGGGTAAATGCGTCTTTTAAGGGAATAATACGTTTTCGAACAACTTATGTGCCCTTTTATGGCAGGTTAAATTAAGTACCTACATAGATAAACTTACGCCTTCATTCCCAGAGTGGGGTAGCCACTTGCCAGACAACTTTTGCACAATCAGGCTAAGATGTTACCAGTGTATTAGTTAATTACGCACCTATATTTGTATAAAAGGGAGAAACCATAATTGTATAAGTTATTTTTTAATCTTTAAAAGACGCGTTTATTTACCCCTCTTCAGGAATAGCCCCGCCCGACTAATAACTATAATTGGTAATTTGTTAATGAATGTAAAGATAAGCCTAATGGTGTTTACTATAATTTAAGTGAGTTGTCGAATGTTGACCCCTATGGCTCAGTTATACTCGGTAAAACTCTATTGCTATTGGATTGGTACGTTAGCGCATTGTCAACAATATGAGAGCTCTTAGATTATTTATTTGACTCACAGTAATAGCGGCCGAGTTTAAGATGATATCATTGATAATGAAGTTTTAAAAAAAAGATAATGGGTTTGCGTTTAACCTTAGTCTCACCCGATGTTAAGTGATGACGAGGTCGAGGGTGGTATACGCTTACTTAGAAAAAAGTCTATTGCCTTGAAAACACCAAGCTATTACTATTCCGGGAATACAGGCACAGGGAGAGCATTCCACTCCTTGGCAGTGCGAATAACAAATGACGTTGCAAATTGTTGTGTCCGAAAATTTAAAGCTATAATAGACAAATGCTGCCTTGGTAAGCCAATTAACAGTATCTCAAATTCAACTCTTATTCATACTCATAGTAATTTGTTTATTTAATTGCAAAATGCTTTTATATTATCCCTGCGCCCCTGCTAAGCTAAGTAACGAAAGATTACAATTATAAACAAAGTGATTTCGATGTACATAATTATTTAATATTAATCTCATGATGTTATAATTATTAAAAGTGAAAATTATTATTCATATTTATTATGAAATTAAATATTTGTAATTAAATAAAGAAATGAGGATGAGTATGAGTTCAATTTTAATATTAATGTCGACTCCACAGCTCTCTTTCGTCTTACCGTGCTATGAAAACTCCGAACCCTGGAATGAGGTTGTGATTGCTAAGGGAGTTTTATTTAAGATGCTGCTCTATGGCTTACAAGGAAGGGTACCCAACTGTCGGGCTCCGATTTGATTTATTTTGATATATGTTAGAGAGTAGTCAAAAATAACGGACACGTATTTTTTTTAGCTGCCCAAACTCAACCTGTTAGGAGAAAATGGCTTTCAAAGTACTGAAAAGTCACTAAACCCTCTAACTTGTACAGAGAGGTTTTTTTTTCTAATTTATTACTGGTTTGATTATACAGCCCGTCTGCCTATCTTTTCGCAGTAAGATAACATGTGTTATACCATTTCTGAATCTGCATAATGTATCTAATTTATTGGCGTTACTTGTTTGTTTCGTTTCTTATTGTTTTTTTTTTGTGGCAGATGATCAAAGTTGAAATTAATGTTTTTGTGACAATTTAAATCGAGATAAATCGAACTTTTTTTAGATTCTTGTAGTAGTTATTGACAAAATAACACTTCAGGCTTCTAAATTAGCTATTCGTGATTTGATACACATAAAAAACTGTTATTAAAAGCTGTCCAAGTCGATACGTCATGCGTACTAAAAATGTAAAAGCAAAGGGGAATTTTCTTAAAAATCTTCATTTCGCTAATAACTCGAAAACCGGTGCAACTTTTACTGAGGTCATGTTAGGCTGGTTAGGTTCCTCTTGAGCTGACCTACCTCCGGTGTCACTGTGGCGTGGTAC
>CAWYPN010000325.1:0-13466 GCA_963966035.1 Acleris laterana
CCACCGACACGGTACCATTTGCGACTTGTCGCTCCAGAGTGTCGACGCGCCCGTCCAACGTCTCGAGCCTCTCGGTAAACACTGTTAGGGTCGCTCTTACGTCCAGGAATTCCTGCCGGAACTCCCTAAATTCCTGCCGGATGACCTGCAGCTCCTCCCTAAACAGCCGGATCTCGCGACCCAGTGCCGTCTGTCCTTGCTCCGGTTCGCCGCTGGGTGAGGGCGCCGGCGAGATTCGCGCGCCCCCTCGCGCCGCGTCCGTGACTGCGGCGGGGTCGGCGGCAGCGGACGGGGCAGTGGCGGCCTGGGTGAGGAGCCCCCTGACCGGCGTTTCGGACTTGTTGTCTCTCGGCTGGGACCTTTTGCACGCCGGGCACTTCCAATCGCGAGGGACCGCCGCCGTCGTAGAAAGTCCGACACATGCCGGATGATAATGACTGCTGCATTTGTGGCATACAGCACCGTCATTTCGCGTCATAAACTTTGCACAGGCCGAGCACTTAAGCATTGTTGTTCTTTTTATTTTAATGAGGGTAGTTTTTGTCACTGCAATATCTATATTCAGCCCTAATATGTTTTATATAACGCCACCAATTTACACGCGCACAATGAATGTTTGGATTTTAGTTATTATAATCAATAATAAACAACGATTGTCACTGTAAAGTTGGTCGTTTTAATTATTTTAACGTTAAGATCGCACTTCAATGTTGGTCGTATAACGTACCGTCGTCTACCCCTACTATACACATTCTTATATAGAGAAATCAACACCTCATAAAAGATATACTTGCGCTCATCATACAAACATTTGTCATGACCGAGAACCATAACTACCTGTCATCTATATAGTACCCGGCCGTTACGAAGTCAATCCTGACATCTGTCATCACAGTACGATTTATAACCTATTCTTGGGTTTGAGGTTATGATTTGTACTGGAATGACAGGTGTCAGGATTGACTTTATAACGGCCGGGCACTATAGGCGACCTGCGTCCTATGAAATTAACACCAAACTACGGTTGCTACAGATCAAGGTCATTTTCGGTATTTGATCTGCGCCTTTATTCTAGGCAGTAAGAACAATATCGTATTTGACCTGTTATGGTTTTTTTTAAAACTCGGCCGCCATTACTGTCAAGTAAATAAGAGCTATCAAAACGTTAACAATACGGTAACAGGTCAAATACGATTAGTATTTTACCACCTAGAATAGAGGCGTTGTAGACAGTGTGTATTATGCCAAAGGTATGGCACACATGTAGGGAGTAATCATGCGATAAAGACCTTTCGCGGAAAAGTTCATATAACTTTTAGTACTCACCACTAAGCTACTTAAATGAAGGAGCAGGAATAAACCTAATGTGATTATTCACCACATTTTTACCTTGAAAGGATTCTTTAAAGTTAGTGTCAGTGACCACTAAGGTCCCAAACTAAGGTGTAAGCTTGAAAATTGGCCAAGATATAAAGTTGGCGACTATACAGGGGAACCGGGCAGAATGACCGGAGGACCGATCGACCGCCGCCCGCCTTATCCGCCCGGGTGTCATCATCATCCATTGGTTTAAGACGTTCCTTTAATCACGATCTCTAGTCATGTAGATACAAACAGAGATAGATACAATAGTTAATTAGTTAACTTAGCTATGTCAACGACTTCGCCCGCGTAGAATTCGTATTATTGCTATCCCACGGGAAACGTTCATTTTTCCGAGACAAAACTTAGCCTGCGCTACTCAGGCATAATGTAGCATTCTAATGGTGAAAGAATTCTTGAAATCAGTCTAGTAGTTTTGAGTTTATTATACAAACTTACAAATATACGATTTTCCCCTGTTTATAATATTAGTGTTGATTTGTTTTTACAAAACACAATACGAATTCAATTCGTCTGATTAAATTATTGAAGCATCAAATCAAATTATTATTCTAATACCTCGCCAAATGGTCTCGAATACCGCAATGAATAATTGAATAATGTTCGTTATTATACGAGCCCTCCACGCAAGGCCAATGTATATATAAGAAATTGTAATCGACGGCTTTACTAATCCGTTCATATTGATAGAAATGTCAATGCCAGGAGAGGCGGGCCACGACGGGCTATCGATCAAACCTGCCAGGAGTGTTAGTGCTGGGTCCGTGTTCGACAAGGCCTAAGTGATGTTGCTACTGGTCGGTTTCTATACATGTAATATAATAATATCTAGTACGCAGCATTACTGAACACACTAAACTAGACATAAACGAAACCACCCTGTAGCAGTGGCGGCTCTCGAGGTAAGGAACAGGTTATGGGCCCCCTGAAATAGAAGAATTGTTTGACACGAGACCTAAATGAAGGGAGTAGTGAATAGGGAACTGAAAGTATCAATAACAGGGTCATTACGGAAATTCGGAAATTGTAAAAGTTAGGTTAATCTGGTCCTAAGATCCGAAGATTCGATTTTCTGTGAAGGTTGTAAAAACTCTTTTTCTTTATGGTCCAACATTCAAAATAGGAGCACCGTAAAGCGGTAAAAACCATATCGTATTTGACCTGTTACGGTATTGTTTTGAGGTCAGCTGCCATTACTGTCAAGAAAATAAGAGCTATCAAAACGTTGACAATTAAAATAAATGAGATAAAAAAAAAACGTTGACAATACGATAACAGATCAAAGTCGATATCGACGGTTCTGTGACTCAACCTCGTATATTGAATTTTGTCCAGTATAAACTGACACATTCTGTGACTCAACCTCGTATATAGAATATATCCAGTATTAACTGACACTCACTAAGTACACGAGTGCATGTGTCAGTTTATACTGGACAAAATTCAATATACGAGGTTGAGTCACAGAACCGTCGATATGTTTTTTAGCGCCTAGAATACCGGCCCTGGGGCCTATTGCATAATAAAGTACAAGCTAATACTATTAGTGATTTTGGTTGTAACTTGTACTTTTATGTTGCATAATAAAATACGAGGGATTAATATACAAGTGAATAAGTACAAGCTAATAATATTAGTGATTTTGGTTGTAACTTGTAAATTATTGTTGCATAATAAAATACAAGTTATAAAATACAAGTCAAAAAGTATTAGCCCTAATAACTAATATTATATGTAAATTTTATTAGTTTTGGTTGCAATACGAGTCTAAAAATTCAAATTATTAGTTGTAACTTGTATTTATTACTACTTACCTAAGGACCACGGTAATTTTGAATTACAAGTGATTTAGTTAAAGCCTAATCAACGAAAAATGTTTAATATTTTGCATTTATCCGACGATGACGATGATCAATATCTAGTAACCCGACACCAAAAGGTATATAAGGACAGGATCAACTTCACTTTTGAAAATAGTGCACACTTTTACGAAATGTTTCGAATGAAACCTATTAAAGCCGAACGTGTGCTGCAAGCAATTTCAAGCGACATTAAGTTGAAAAAAAAAGGTGGTGCTCTTTCTCCGAAACAGCAATTATGTACTACACTTCATTGGCTTGGAACTGGATGCCAATATTATTCTGTTGGTGCAGGTCATGGCGTTGACAAGTCTACAGTTTGTCGAACTGTTCATCTCGTTATTAACGCTATTAAAAGAAGGTTATTTCCATCGATAATTATATGGCCACACCGAATGGAAGACGTAGTGCAAGAGTTCTATGAGTTATATAATTTCCCGAATGTAATTGGTATAATTGATGGAACACTCATACCAATAGACGCACCAACTACTAACGAACCAGCATTCGTAGACAGAAAAGGAGGCCATTCGATCAATTGTATGATGGTATGTGGACCACAATATCAATTTTTTTATGTAAGTGCCAATTGGCCGGGTAGTGTGCACGATGCACGAGTTCTTAGAAGGAGTAGTCTCTACAGTGCAATGGAACAAGAAAACATATTTCCAAATGGCGTTATACTTGGAGACTCGGGTTACCCTCTAAAAACGTGGCTAATGACACCGTTACACAACGACCCAAATAGCGAGGGTGAAAGACGCTACAACCGGACTCAAAGCAACAAGGCAGATTATAGAGTGTTCCTTTGGAATATTAAAGGAAAAATTTCCCTGCCTGAATCATCTAAGAGTCAACCCAAAATTTGCAGCAAATATCGTTGTCTGCTGTGCAACTTTGTGCAACATTGCCCGGGAAGGTGAAGATTTGGAATCATTCACTCCACCAGTGTTACAAGAAAATCATCGAAATGTAAATGATGAGGCTCCTGCATTGAGTGCACTTCGACGCCAACAAGAAATAATACAGTCAATGTCATCATAAATACTTTTAATACTAAATCTTGTTAAAATTAAGATGTAGGTCAAGTTGTTTGAAACTTATTAAATATATAAATAATCACTATGGCTTATACTATGGGTAGCTAGGGTGACGGAACCAGTAATGGACGAGGACCAATGATGGACACTTGATTCTTATTTTACGGAACATAAGGGTTATTCATTTGTTTTGCAACAATCAATTTAGGACCATATGAAATTTGAATTAAGAGTGAAGTGTCCATTACTGGTGCCTGTCAGATAAAAGTGTCCATCATTGGTATCGTCACCCTACTATACAATGACAAACATACTTATATAGATAAAAAATTCATGCTCATCATTCTCATCAAACAAATATTTGACCTTACCGGGGATCGAACCCGGGACCACTAGCTTTGCAGGCAGGGTCATGATAGACTAGGCTAACTGCGTCGTCATACGATTGGATTTACTATATGGCTAACATGACATCGTAAGAAAATACCTAAATTAGCTCTTAAATACATAAATTAAATCCAATCATTATGAAGTTTCAAAAATTTGACTTACAACTAATTGTACGATTTTCTAGTGAGTCAGGCTTTTAATTTGTTGATGTCTAGCTATATGTCATCAATGTACTATTTATTAGCTAACTTTTTAAGGAAAAAACATTTATTTTCATAACTTTTAATAATAAAGAAATTTGAACAATCGATGAAATTCATTGTTTTTATTGCTAAAGTACACAAATTAATTATTAGAAACGTCAATATTGTGACTATTCCTGATCTGTATACGCGGTATCCGTATTATTTTGATTATCGGATGTAGATTCTGGAATAAACACAGCTAGTGTAAATTGCTCCAAATTACTTGTAAACTTGGATCTTGGGAGCCCATACCGTAATTCCAAATCCAAATTTTTTAAATCTTTTAGGTAATTATTTCGTTCAACATTTTTTATTTGTAGATCTTTTAATATGTTTTCTTTCTCCAAAATATCTAACGTTAATTTCATTTTTTTTTGTAATAAATCTTTGTTTTCGTTTATTCCTTCTCTTCCTTTCCAGTCCCTTTTTAAAATGTTGTTATTATTTTGTTTAAGTTCGGAATTGTTTAATGTCTCGAACGTATTATCTACTGTCTCTTGTAGGGTTTCTTGTATCTTTTGCTCAGAATCTAGGTTCAATTCAATTTGCAGATGCTCATCCACGCCTAGACCTTCTAAAACTGGTGACTCTTTTCCGAGTATATCATAAACGAGAACATCAATTTCATTTTCTTTACAGTCGGGCCCTCCGCCAGAGCCTGTTTTTTTAGCATTATCTCGTTTCTCCTATAACAAAAGATTAGTCAACTTTAAAAACCCGGCTGCTTATTTTTATATACCTAGACGACAATTGCATAACAGTTTTTATGATATAGCCTGTATATGTTAGTTTTTTTAATCAAAGTATCCCTTGCGACGCTTTGCCGAATTTAACGACCCTATTTGCATCGAAATCGTACTACCAGACCAGCCTCTACGAGTGAACTAAGAACGTTAAAAAACTACCTCATTAAATCAATAAAACATTACACTCCTCTTTTAGAAGTCGAGTAAAAATATGATATGATATAGATATAGTTGTTGTAAAAAATGTATATTGTTTATAAATTAACATACAGGCTAAACAAAACTTATATGTATAATATACACCTACATACCTACACCTATTGTTGAATAATAAGTAATAATGGTAATTGCACGCTTAGAAGACAAGTTGTAGGTACTTACCACGGATAATTTTCTCACATTTGCCCACCAAACATCACGAACATACGCCCAATTCTTATTTTCTTTGATAATCCCCAAGCTTTGGGCATATGCACCGATATTTCTCCAGGCGTTACTGCGAATATCTTTAGTGACCTTTGTTGAAAAGGGACCGAACAAGACATCTTTCTGCTCCTTAATTTTACTTAAGATGCACATTTTCAATTTTCTTTGTTCTTCTCGCTTACCACCCATTTTCGAAGTTAGAAATTTATAAAGTTTTACGTTGACGTTTACTGTTCCCGCCAATATTTATTTTTTAATTGCAAAGTCCACAGATGGGCAAAGGTTTACCTCACTCAGCCAACTTGTTTACTTGTAATTTTGTGTTTTGCTGATAATATTAGTACACTTATTACAAGTTAGTAAAAATACATTATGCAACAAAATTTATTAGTACTTGTAAATAATGATGAATTTACTTGTAACTTTCACGATATTATTAGAAATTTATGCAACACAATTTTCTAATATAATTAGTGAAAACACAAAATAATTATGCAACACAAAATAACGCAGCTTGTAAATTTTTAACCAGTAACTTGTATTAGTTTCTAATTTTATTAGTCTAATTATGCAATAGGCCCCTGATGTAGTAAATAAACGTATGACATTGGTTTTGGTCGAAAAAATTGGAACTTATCTAGCTATCTCAGTCAGCTTTAGTCCCAATTGGTAAGCTAATAGAGAAAGCAAGACGAAAACCAACCTATCCGTCATAATACGATGTCGTACATCTGTAACAGATAGCTGTCAAAGGCAGCCTTCCGCCCCCACAGTATTAACAGAAGCATGACGGGATATTTTAAAAATTCCGGCGATAGTGCAACTCTTCCTTTTTTTTCAACGTTTTAACAAATTAAGATGAAGCCTCTGCGCGGCGGCCAGTACTTTTCTATTGTAAAAGACAAGAAAAAAAGGGATATCCTAGACCTCGATAGGCCTCAGTAAAAACCATATCGTATTTGACCTATTATAGAATTATTTTGCGGGTGGTAGGACCTTGTGCAGGGTCCGTCCGGATCGCTACCACCATCTTAGCCATTAACCTACCGCCAAACAGCAGAGTTCGCATGGTTCTGTTCCGGTTTGGGGATAAGGCAGCCGGTGAAATGACTAGCATAGAGACATTTTACTTAGTCCTCAGGGTTGGCAACACATTTGCAGTCTTAGGATTGCATTGCAGTCTTGTGAATGCGAATGTCTATGGGTCACAGTTTCCACTTACCATCAGGTGGCCTGTGTGCTCGTTTGTCTTCCCTATGCGATAAAAAAAAAACTCGGCTGCGATTACTGTCAAGTAAATAAAGGCTATCAAAGCGTTGATAATACGATAACAGGTTAAAGACGATATGGTTTTTACCGTCTAGAATGGGTGCGTATCTATTCACATAACTTTTTAAGTCCTATTATCGGAAGTCCGAAAATGTTTCTCATACCATTTTACATCATAATGATCACTCGTCATACTCTTCATATTTTTTTTTAGTACTAACGATCGGACCTCATAATCATCTGAATTCATAACGCCAATATTAATGAAGCCGTACACTTTTCACAATTTCTTAAATATCTTACGTGTAATAAGGTTAGGTTAGGTTAGGTTAGATTTATAAAAAAATCTCTAAAATTAACAGTTTCTTAAAAAATATGCATTATGAATTGCGATAATTATGACTTAAAAAGTATATATAACAAAAAGGTATGAGGAAAAAAAATATGAAGAGTGATTATTATGAATACGAATCCGTAGGAAAACGAAAAATAGGAATAAGAATTTTATGTGAGTCAATATGGACCCGTCTAGTAAATTGTAATCCGGTATTACGATTTACGATAGAGAAAGAAGAGGCCCTGTTTTCTAAAATCGATAACGTTGGTGTTATGCATATTTTTTAGGCCCGCGGTAGGTGCGCGGTGTCAATCACGTTGCCGATCGTACGGACTAAGCCGATTCGCGGCTTCGGCGAGCCAAGGCGCGAAACCCTACAGCGACTACTTGCCAGTTTATTTCCGTATTATGTTTCCTTCGCCTATTCATTAACAAGTTAAGGTCACATTATCAGCAGTGTTACGTAATATTTAACATTAAGATTGATGGGTAAAGTATGAAGTGTGCTAGATGTTGATTGATAATTAATTATATCGAATGGAAGATGTGTGAGCTAAAATATGTTGTTAACGCTCGTTCCTAATTTTTGTAGCACCCTTCGAAATGAAATGATAAATGTATTCGCAAACAAAAAATGATAACAGGTAGTTAAACGTTTCAAGTATTTATGAATTCTATTCTGCAATAAATAAATCAAAAATAAATCACGGGCTCCAAAATAATAAATCATCTAAATTGGTATTGTGTTTTAGATAAGTAAGAATTTATTATAGTTATAATTAGAATTTTATTTTTTATTCTCTTTAACTTGATTAGCACATGGACAAGAGTAATCCAGCAGGGGCCTTATTCTCGATTGTTTTGACACTTATTGACGCATTGCTCTTAACTAGTGTTGGGCGATTTCTAAAACATTGCACAACTTTCCTTAACTGCGAAAATTACAGCTTCTGAAAGTTACATAATTAGATGGAAATTATTGTAACACAAGTAAATTTCGTTTATATTTCATGAAAAGTTGGAAAACATGTCGAAACAATAGTAATTTTCAGAAATGAAACGATTTTACTTTGGTAATTTTCAGAATATTGCTTGAAATTCTAGGTGAAAGTTTCACCTTGAAACTTATAGAATACCTATGGCAGAAATTTAAAATGAAAGTTTCAGTTTTGAAATTTACAAGCCGCTCATCACTACTCTTAACACGGCCTCCTTTGCTCTTAAGTTAAAAGAGCGGTCATAACAGTGATAATGATAATGCGAAAAAAGGCCCTATATGTAATATCCGAGTTATGCTACTTACATTTTCACTATACAAAATTATGCTAATAAATCTGTGTACAAAAAAACGCGTAAAACGACCATGAAGGTCAAAGATTGCTAAAAAACTTTTGAAACCTTGTCCAATATTTACCAGTTTATTTTCAAAGTTCCTAAGGATATTTTGAGAATTGAATAGCCGATTAAACGGCTTACCTATCCAATTAGTAGGTTTCGTAATATGAAACAAAAGTAGGTGAATACCGAAGGAAAACTCTTGATTTAAAAATACCGGCAAATTACCGCCAAGGTTATTTAAAATGTCTGAGAAATCTATCGAATGTTAAATTCTGGTAAAATATATGGAATCGACATATCTGCGTTTCCAATATTTAAATCGAATAAAAAATTGGCACATTTTATGCATGGCAAAATTCGGAGTTAACTTAAAATAATAACCTAATATATCCGCGGTTTGTATATAAGGACCGATCACGTCAAACCTAGACTTTTTTTTTTCGGTTAATTAAGTTTCTGTATTTTTTTACCAGCTTTTATTTAACTTGCATTGTTCGTATGTATGTTTTGTAAGTTGTACGTCAAAATTTGCAAAACAGTTTTGAACCAGTTCCCTGTTGAATGAGTTGAAATTCTGACCACATATATTATGTAAACCCGGTGCCAATGCAATATTATGGTACAGTCAAGGGCAAAAATATGTATACACTTTAGTACCTTGTCTATTTTCGTCATATTTGAACTGCCATATATGAACTGTCACAGTGGTTAAAGTGACAAGGTACTAAAGTGTATAGATATTTTTGCCCTTGAATGTACCTATCTAAGAGCTGATCTGATGATGGAGTCAGGAGGTGGTGACAGCATTTTCGCTATCTATACCAGTGTTAAGACTGACTAGTTTAATCTTGATAAACAGATAATGACACTGCAAAAAAAGTACAGTCGGCAACAAAAGCTTGTCCCAAAAATTAAAATGTTAACAGAAACTTATTGCCGCTTTGGTTTCTCTTCATGTTACAAAGAAGGATAGAGGAGATTATAGCGATTTGAAAATCGATTGTTGCGAGGTTATTTAGGCTCTACTAAACACACATTATCACAGGTAAAGAGGAACCTATAATTAAGTATTTTGTAACGTTCGAGAACAATATAAGTTTTCAATTTTACCTTTCTTTCCTGGCGAAGTGCAGTTGCTCTTATTGGAGGGCGACTTCATTTCGGCGGCTGCCATCTTTTCCTTTTCGGACGCCATGGTCTCGCGCAGTTCCCTTGTTCCCGAGTCCGCCCGAAATTACGCGAGCTTCGCCGATCGTGCGGCTTTCATCACTGCCTTTAATTAATAACCGGTCAGAAACGGCCCGCGACCAGCCCCAAGGCCCGTTACAACTATTTTGATGGACAGGTAATGATCGATGAGTGACCAATGACTAATTATTATGTTGGCAAACAGCCAATACTTTATTGACTTTAAACGCTAAATCTACACCAAAACTAACCGCGGAATAGATATGTTATCGTTTGGCATATTTTTTTGTCAAAAACCGCCGTCTTCGTGGAAATTGCGGCATCTGTGGCTATTGTTCTACGAAACTCTCAGTTTTAAGTGTTTTAGATGCGTGTTATAGTAATTAAAAGAGAGACATCTTGAAAAAGGCCAAGTTCTAAAACGTTCCGCCTTTTCAGTTACTTATGATCATATTTATGTTAAACGTGCAGCTAGTTAGGAAAATATAGTATTATTTTCAGCAAGACGTGATGCAAACAACTTTAAAGTATAAACATTTACTTATGAATGTTCTTATGAACGATAACTAGTATCATTGATAGGCAGCACGATATAGCACTTGGCCAATTTTCCACCCGACTAATTATTACTTGCGCCGTGACTTGACACTCCGGCGCTAATAAGCGAGCTACTCGCTCATTAACTAATAAGTGATAAATGCTAACTAAACAGTTATTGCTCCTCAAAGAGCTGACGTAAAAATTGTTTATCTCAAAACGCTGCCAGGAACGACGAAATTGAAAAAGTTTGGCGCTTCATCGCAGGAACGGTCGTTATATCATTTACTCTACTTTAACCACTTTGACCTTATTCAATTGTTATTCATTGCGTGCCAAAAAAATTATGAATTTATGCATGTTGTCATAGATTACAGAAGCCCTTGATAGCCTTGTTCCAGGCCGAAATATCCTAAATTTTCCTTCTAAATAGCTGCAACAAGACTTGTAACACCATTTCGCCGAACTTCCGTAGATCGCTCAAGCGATAACTTAGCAAAGACATGTA
Organism: Acleris laterana; assembly: GCA_963966035.1. Classification (NCBI taxonomy): domain Eukaryota; kingdom Metazoa; phylum Arthropoda; class Insecta; order Lepidoptera; family Tortricidae; genus Acleris; species Acleris laterana. The sequence continues at coordinate 11,267 of CAWYPN010000325.1, forward strand.
ACTTTTCCTTTATCTTGTTAGAGAGTTATCAATAAAAACTTTGACGTGATAATGGTTTGGAGAATGTATCGTCTTTTAAATATTTATGTGGACGTCTTTGTTCGTTTGAATTGGACCGAAAAATTGGATATTTTTAAGTTATTTGTGAATGTAATTTCTAATGAATTTGATAGATCGTACGAAGATCGTTGTAAAAAGCGATAAATGTCTTCAAAAAGCTATTAACAAGCTGATTTTAGTGAGGTGGTACTTATGACGGGTTACTACTCATAGTAGACCATTTCTACCACTGGGCAAGCGTGAATGACTGTATGATACTGGAGATAATCCGGTCAGATCCTATAATCTAAGCCTTCATCACTATTATTGTTTTATATTCTTGTTTAATAAGTATACTTTGACATTCCTTTGGTTAAATTAATAGGATCCGACCGGAAAATCTCTATCGGTGACTACATAGTGTTTCTGACCATGCAGAAGAAAAGTGGTTAAAGTGTTAATCTTAACACACGTTTACTGCCAGAATCATGCTTGATGTGTGAAAAATGAGTACGAACATAGTTGGTGGTAGTAGATGTGTTAAGTAAATGAAGATAAGTAGAGCCTTTTTTAAATAACTTTGTTGATATATTTCCACCGTCAGCGTGCATTTTGGTTGAAATATTTTCGGTGAATTCCCAAAACAGCTACCCATTAGTTTTGTTTTAGAATATATCAAAATTGTGTAATGCGTCGGTTTGGTTAGGTTAGACATAAAATTGTTAAAAAAAAGGCTTCGACGGCAAATATAAATTTGGCAAATGATACATGTGGCCAAAATCATTTAAGCCAAATGCCAGTGCCCCCAAAAAACGAAAGTTTCTGCATTTTTTATTTAGCTGCCTCATAATTAAATTTAAATGATATTTTAAACCAAAAGATTGCTCAGTTAACCTTGGAACAATTATGATTCGTATGCTGTATTCAAAAAGATTGAGGTACAAATGCGGTACGTGGAAACGTCTGATATTCTTCCGTTTTCGCACGCGGCCGACGGGATTATATTCACTGTCGCATGTCGCTTCAACTGAATACCTGAGTTACAGCGATGAAATGTATTAAAAGTATTCATCATAATGGCTTTGAGTTTTAAAGGACATGGCCCGTTTGTGCCCCAACTTGTACACGAATGAGACATCTTGACTTTTTAAAAACCTTCAACGACTTAGATACTGATTCCGTCGCGAGCGGCCAGTTTTTACGTTTTGCGTTCCGCCTTCACTGTAATGTATTATGTGATGACTTGGGTCTCTCTACACACCTTTGTGTGTCGATACCCAAGCTATTACATAATATATAATGTCATTTTATGAATACAGTACTTCTAACTCTAGACCGCTCGCTGTAGGATTGGCGCCATTAAACGAAAGTAATAGGAACTATAATGACGTATTTCTATGTAGGTAAGTTAAGATAATAAAAATCATTCGATTTCAATTATTTCATTCGTTAAGTTTTTTCTTTTTCGATAATATTTTTAAACTTAGGCAATCTATTTCATTATTAAAAAAATCGATGTTTAATCTTTGTGTAACGAGATTAGTATAATTTCCATTTTATAGACAGTCAACTGTCATAACTTAATTTGCCCTTTTTACAGCATTTTGACTCTTATTTTTTCATACAAAAAAGAGTCCAGAAGTGGCAAAAGGATTTCTTGATAGAACACATAATTAAAATTTTTACATTATCACGGCCACTACGGTAGATTAAAACTGTTGATGTAAACATGCGGTAACTAAGGTCAGCGATGATAACTAAGTACTAGTGCCAATGGGTAACATGTTGTGACTGGAAGAGGATGATAAATGAATGTAAACTACCTTGATGTTTATTATCTTGTAATAAAGTCGGTTTTGGCAACTGCCGCAGTCGAGTCGCACAGGCATTCCTTCATTCTATTTACAACTCTACGCTCCAGTTACCAAAACTCACATTCGCATGAAGATATAAAGCAACACGAAAACCGGGTTTCAGGTTGTATGTGCATGTCATTCGGTTGTATCTGTTGATGTCACTGGCCATGAATAAACTGTGGGTCGACGTACGGCGGTCGTCACGAGACACCGAGCGGAGCCCGCATCCGTGGCAGGCTCAGGTCACCGCGTACTACGAGTCGCACACATCTAAACCTGTCAATACGCGTGAATCTTAAACGTTA